>CAJNYU010004051.1:217797-322146 GCA_905331475.1 Rotaria socialis | reverse complement strand
GCGCCACCCCCCCCCCCCCCCCCCTGTACCCCCCATGGGCACATCCCTGGTGTTAGATATTAAATTGATGTATTGACAATGATCATCTTGAAGAGGATTCTGAATTGAAATGCATGACAAAATGTATGCCATAGGAATCTAGCTTGTAAGCGATTCGGCTGTTTAAAATTCACAAAAATTAGATTACTATTAAAACTGTAGAGATGTGAGTACTGTCTTGTTTTGAATGAAATTTAATGTCACATCGTTTAGATGCACTTGGAGCGATTACAGATGAAGCATAATACCTTTTCCTATTAGCAAATAGAGATTGACATCGACAGTTTAAAATGCAAGATATCAAGTATTTGGCTAGTTTTCATAGGAAATAATATGAATATTCGTTGTCGACTGTAAGTTACCGTATATTTAAACTGAAAATCTTCTAACCAAATAAATATCAACATATCGCATCACTGACTTAATCATGATAGGTCTAGAGCGGCAACAGTTCGATTATCATTTTTAATGTAGTGATTGGTTTACGGTGACCATATACAAATGAAGAATAATGTTGAGATTTGCTAACGAATTAGATTTTAGAATTCACATTTATTCTAAATTTACTATTAGTTTTCTTATATTAACAATAATTTCGGGCAGTGAGAAGCGAAGTTAATTACATGTAAACGTGAGCTCGGCTGTTTCTTAGCAACAAAACAAGCTACATAAAAGAAATCTTCACTGAATGATTAACTAGACTAGCACCAAGCAGTGGCGTAACCAGGATTCGTCAGGTAAAATTCTTCATTCGTTTTTCGAAACTAATGCTGAAATCGTGTTCTATCTCTAAAACGTGCAAATCACTCAACCAAATATTCGACGTTGTATTACGTGCGGTCGTTTTTACCAATTCATTTTATTAAATATTCTTTCGCAACTGATAAATGAAACAAGTACAGTCATAATAGCAGCGACAAGAAATATAACAGTTGGAATTGTCTGTTTCAGTGACATTCAAACAGAGAAAATTTTTCGAAAACGCGTTTAAACGCACAGAGAACGACGAAAAATCGACAAAAGTGGGCATGTTTGGATGGCAATAGAGGCTCCCAATTTTAAGCGAAAAACGCTCATTTTTTCGTTCTAATTGTGCATTCAAACGCGTTTTTAGCTCACAGTTAGGATCCCCGATTGTCATACAAGTCGCCCACTTTTCCTGGACTCTTTTGCTCCTTTTTGTACAATCAAAATGTGGTTTTCCGAATTCTTCTTCGCTTGGGAAATGGTTCAGCATAGAGATCATTACTGTTTAATTTTGAACCTTTCAACATCTGCTTCCGAACTTAAATTCCATTGCATAATGAGGAGAAATTAGTTTTCATTTGTAATGGAAAAATTTTTAGCATCAACTGAAAAAGAATCCAATCGTGCAGTGTTTTATTGTGTCTAGCATTATAAAAGATAATTTTTTTCTAAAAACAACCAGTGGTAGGGCGCACATCCCCGGTGGTTGGGCTGAACCCAATCAGGCCCTATCCTGGTAACACCACTAGTGCCAAGTGAACTAATGTAAATCACCATAGTAATAAGAAAGTTCTCTTACATATATATATGACCGAGAAAAATACTCATAAAGCAAAAGAATATGCGTTAGATAGATGTCAAGAATATAATGAAAAACAAAATCAATGAATATAGAATGACACTATGCTGAGAAAAAAATAATATGCCATACATTACAATATTTTAACAAAACTTCAGCTAATCAGAGTAGATTCAGCGTGGCTTATATTGATATAAAAAAAGTAAAGTGGTTCGACCGGGAAAATCTTCATGGTTTCTATGAAAATACAATTAATTGCTTATGCCAGAGGAGAAAAAATTTAAATGCCTATCTTGCGGGCATGATTTTTTATACAATAAATTACACGAGAATGAGATACTCTACTCACGGCTACTGCAACAAAACAGGCTCGGTTGTAAAATCTTGATCCGTTTTTGTTTATTGCATTTCTTTCAGTTGTATTCTTTTGATTTTCCACTCGGCTAGAAAAATAAAAATGGAATTTTATATTTATGCCCATTAGCTCACTTGTTGAACTATTGCGAAATGAGAAAGATTGTTAGAATTTTTCCCATGTAGAGCTTTCCGTTGAATCTTTCATTAAAATCAACTTTTTCTACATGTCTCAATTTTTCTGGATACTCGTAAACGTGATCTGAACACGGATTTACTCAATATAAATCTAGCTCTTCAGTAAGTAAATCATGTTTCTCAGTTTTTTACAGCAACAAAAAATTGATTCTAATTGGGACTTAGTTTCTGATGACAAACTGCTGAGTATGTTCCAGAGAACGAAATTGTTTGTTCTTAATTTTATTTCAATAGATTTTTTTCCAAAATTTCTTTAGCACCTATATATGTTATGGTAGTTCTCAAAATATTCTACATAATTAAGTTAAAATAAAACGGAAAATAGATGCGGAAACATCGGATTTGCATCCGAATGTTATGTGTACTTCAAAAAAAATTATTATAAAATAGAATAGGTCACTATTCACATAGAAAATAAGGATATTTTTTGCGGTACTCAACAAATTCTTAACGGATTGCTTTCATCTTCGAACTCGACTGAGATATTCATGAGATCATTCTGTGTACAAGATTTCATGACAATTGGATGAGGCTTTCAAAAGTTATCGTGTTAACGGACGGACGGACGGACGCACTGGCCGAATCTAGAATGTACTCATTTCTTGAGTACGCAAAAATGATCTTTTATTCAGTTGCCCCACTCGCACATTCTATTGTTCCACAAGAAAACGACCTCTGGTTGATAAAAGAACTTTTAATATTTTATATTAAAATAACTTTTTTCTAATGATATTGCTTATTAGTTTAATTTATTGTGAAATTTCAAAACTAAGACATACAGATGAATATATATATCTGTATCATTTTTCTGAAACTATTATGTGTATCATGATGAATGAGAGAACAAGGTTATCCTATGATAGTTGTAATCAATAATCAGCTAGAGTAAGGCCAAGCTAAGTGTATAGTAATGATATAGAAAAAAGAAGCTTTTAACGTTAAATACATCAGATTATTTGTATGGATTGAAAAATAGTCGTGCTTACAGGCAGCATTAGAAATAGCTTCAATAATAATAATAATAGTAAAAATAGTGCATAGAAAAGTTTCATTAAATGAAGCTGACAGCAGACGTTCAATCAAAAAGAAATAAGGAAATATTTTGAGAGGAACATGATTTGCTTCATAGATTATGATTGTGCCATTACTACAGGCAGATAAGTAATGTTCTAAGGTAATATTGTTATAAAATTATTTGAGTTTAACCTGAGGAAGAATAAGAAGAAGAAGAAGAATGAACGGAAAGTGTTGACAGAAGCATTTACTTATTTCTTCAGCTTATAACCTTTCTTCTTCTTCTTCTGCTTTTGATTAATACATTTATTATCTAATTCTAACGTAAGAAAGCACAGCAGATGACTTCAAGTTAAAGAAAATATCATTACGAAATAGATTGATTTGTGTTGATTTGTCGAAAGGAGGTCGAGAAGATAAAAAAAAGAAGAGAATAAAGATGTTTGAAAAAAGCCTAATCAATTATATTAACAGAGATTAAATATAATCTTGTTTTGCATGATAAGCGCAATATATATTGTTCTGAACAGGAGATCCGTAACGTAGAATCTGAGAAAGAACATTCACTCTTAATCAAGCATAAGGGTGATCAATGGCGAACAAACTAAAATGACAATAAAATACTGTATGTTCTAAGCGTAAGTAATATGCTTTATGACAAGTGTTACATACCTTTGTGTATGAAAATAAGACTGAGTACTTTTTTTTCTCGACTTTTCTTCATACTGAATCAATCACTGAAAATGATATTTGGAAGTATTCTTTGACGGCATTCAAATGTCTTCTTTTTTTAATAAGCATGATGTGACCTGTTTAATGAGTTGAATTGCCAACAGCAAAATTAGTACTTTTTCTTGTGCTTTACTTTTTATGACTATTCAACCATAGCTATTAAGGGTATGAATTCCAACGGCATGCGCTAAGAAGATGATGAAAAAGCAAATTTAGAAAACACAAACATCTGTTAAGTAAAGCAGCAGTTGCTCAAAAGTCGAGCCGAGTCTTTTATACTTCAATGTTTTCATATAATTAGATAGAGCCCAACGAGTTGTACAGAAATGGCCACAAAAGAGTTAATTTATTCTTTGATCAAGAATTTACCGAAAACTAATTGAAAAAAATGAGGAATGATATTTTTGATCTATGAAAAAAACTTGCTCTTTTTTTAATCTTACAAACTGTGAAGATACTGCGTTTATTATAGAAGCCTGCAAAGCACTGGTTTTCTTACTCAGCATGCGATATGACATATGAAAACATTTATGAATATATGTCTTCATATGTAATCTTTCATGCTGAGTATGGGAGCCAACGTTTTACAGGCTTCTATAATACACAAAGTACTTCACAAGATTTTGCTCCATTCAAAAAAGAGCAAGTTCTTTTTTATAGATGAAAAAGTATTTACCATTTTTTTAAAATAGTTTTCCACAATTCTTCGATCAAAACAAATTTAGACTTTTTTTTATAAAATATATTCTTGTATAATCCTTCTAACTCTATGTGTGAGTCTCATTGATGATCACCTATGCATATGATTTGTGTTTGAATTAGAATAGATTTTAATTTAAGTTTGTTTTTAAAAAGAACAGAGAAAGAGTAGAATGATGGCATTGCGTGAAAGTGCACGATAATATTATTTTTTTGTTTTTATGTTTGAGCAAAAATGAATTAGTTGATATTAATAATTTTTTAAGCAAAATAAAAAAACGAGGGAAAGAACGAGAACAAAAAGAGAGATAGAGAAACAGTGGGAGAGAAGCGAGAAAATGACAGAGCAAAGAAATTGTTTATATTAACGATACACTTACGCTAGAAAAGAGAATAGGATAAATGACAAAAAAAGACTCGAGTTGTAGTTTTATAATGCTTGTTTCTTGACTATTGATCTAAATCGATCAAAAAACTATCATTTACATGTGTACGATAGTAGAAAACAAGAAAATATCAATAATATAATTTACTTTTAGAAGAATATTTTTATTCTTGAACCGCTCAATTTGATTCCTATCAAATATGTCAATTGTGTATCGTGTGATACCATTAGTACTTTTTCTTTTCGTCTATATTGTTGGTCTTATCGGCAATGGACTTTTAATATGTGAGTATATTGAAAACTGTTCAAATAAAAAGAAAATTATCACGCTACTTTTTGTCTATTAATTTAGTTATAGTATTTCGCCAAAAGAATTTACGGACCGTGCCAAACTTACTCGTTGTTAGTTTGGCAATGGGAGACTTTCTATTTGTTTTATTTTGTGTACCATTCGGAGCTGTCGCTTATTCATTGGAATATTATCCGTTTTCAACGTTTTATTGTCGTTTTGAAAATTTTATTATTAATCTTTCGCTTGGTGTTTCTGTGTTTTCTTTATTAGCATTGAGTGCCGATCGTTATAAAATAATTGTTAAACCATTTTCAAGCCATGCTAGTGACCCAGCAAACAAATTGAAAACAATTGTTATATCAATTTGGTTCTTGTCTGTACTTCTTGCTTTGCCAGAAACAATCTATAGTGGTGAGTTACTCAGTACACTAACGAGATTTTTAATCTTGAACGATTAATAATAGATCAGAAAGATCGTTCTTAGACTCTTTAAAAAACACAAGTGCATATTTGCTTCTTCTTAAGATGAAGTCAAGCGATACACTTGAATTGATTGGATAAAATCTTCATTCACATACTAATCATGTTCCAATTAGATTTTTTTTATTTTGTTTTTCTTTGGATTTATTCTACTAGGCATTATCACTGACACAATAACTGAAGCAAATAATAAAACAATTAACTTAGTTTATTGTTGGAGCCCCAATGAAAGCGAATTACTTTCTAATCATAGATTTATGATTTCTCGACAAATCTTACGTTTGATTACTTATTACATAATGCCACTTATATTTGTTTCCATATTTTATATACTTATTGCAAAACGTTTATTTCAAGCCAAGAGTGCCATATTAACACCAATGTCAACACAATCATTTGTAAATGAAATATCGAACGCAAAACGAGGACAAATAAATAGCAAACCAACAAAAACAATATCGAGCAGTACTCTTTCAAATAAAAGTAACCTTCAAGAACAGCGGCGTCAAAATGAAATAATTAGTAGTAATTATAAAAAAAATCTTTCAAAACATTCAATAACACTTGATAATGATGAATTATTAAATTTGCGCGAATCATCATCGTCATCATCGCGAACAGCATCCTTAAGAAATAGTACACAACGCAATAGAGAACCCATATTTAATAGTCCAACTATAAATAATAATAATAATAATAATAATAATAATATAGCTCTTCATACATTATATCGACATGCCAAAGTAAAAAAGCAGCTGCGAGCACGACATAAAGTTGCTAAAACTGTCCTCTTTCTATGCTCAGTCTTTTTTATATGTTGGTTACCAAAGCAAATTCATGATTTATACTGGTAAGCTAAATAATAAAACAAAAGAAGCCACATAGGAAAAATTTTAATTACTTTCTATTGACTAGGTTTATTGGTGTATTGGTTTATTCGGCACCTTGGAATCACTATTGGCAATTTAATAAAACATTAGCACTTATTTTTTCTTATACTTACTCATGTATCAATCCGTTTGCTCTTTATTTTCTTTCAACAACATTCCGTCATTTTTATAAACGTTATTTATTCTTTTGGACAAATACACCATGCTGTTCAAAAGGTCATCTAGCTAATCATATGCAACAACATCGTACTGGTGATAATGTAACGTTTATTGAATATCAACGTAATTCATCTGCAAATAATGTAGCAAATATTTATTGCGATTTAAACCGAATGAAAAATTCAAGTTCTTTTCAACAAAAGCAAAACCTCATGAGAATGAATCAATATTTATCTTCTGATGTACCAAGCACAGAAAATGGTCCTCAAATCAATGGAGCTTCTTATCCATCAGTTACAATAAATCCATGTTAAATAACTTGTGAAAGAAGCAATGTTATGTTGATTTTATGCCGGTGACCATTTTAAACCATCTGTTTTCGATCACAATCATTGCCCTCAATATATAAATATATAGTTATATGTTTGATTGTATGTGTATCTGTCTTGTTTTAGTCTTGTTGTGTCATGGGTAAGTGCTAGTATTGACTGTTGAGAATAGACCTAGCATGAAAACGCTGCTTATCTGCATAATTCTGTAGTATGTCAATTATAAAGGCAGATCAGCCGAGGCAACAAATTTAGCTATCAAAAAACTTTACATAATAAATTAGCAACGTCCACGTGCGGATGAAAATAATGATGTTTCGTAACTATATTTTATTTTATAATTTATTAAAAGTCATATTTTGCTGTCTAATCTATTGTCCTATGTAATAAGTACAATTGTTGAATAAAATAAAATAATACTATGTTTAACTATTTTATAATAAAAGATATTTATAAAAGTGAATTACGTTTAGCGAAATAATTTGACCTGTATTGGTAAAGAAAAACACTAAGCTAGAAGATCTGAAAGCTGAATGGTACACATGTAAAATTAAAATAAACGTAAGTTGACATTTAGTTGCATAGTACAGAGAAACTTTGAATCTATAATTAATAGAAAATATAGTGAATTGAGTTCTCGATCATTTTTGATTACTGTGTTTTAACCAAGACATATGACAATAAAGTTGAAAAAAAATGACAAAGACTTTTACCCAAAAGCTCAACATTAAACTTGAGTGCACTCGATTAGATTATCGAATAAATTCAGTACAGTGTTATTCAGTAATCTGCGGTTTCTTTCCGTAGAGTCAAGCTAACATGTGCACACTGTTCCACATGAAAATTGGATTCAGTTTAGTCAACTTATCAGAGACGGGGGAAATGCCATTATTGAGAGTGGCAGATCTCATTCATAATGTATGGAATGTCTTCGTTTTTTCTCCTGATATATTATAATGGATTTATCATGTTAATCTTCGTATTGTTAAATGTAGAACAAAACAGCTGAAATTATCGATTGCTGAAAGACAGTGATTCCGTGCTGTGATTTCTCTTGTTTGTTTTTTTAGAAAAAGTAAAATGTTTTATACAGTACATGACATTGAGCTACTCATCAAATAAAAATAAGTTATTTTATCATTGTGATGAGATAATACATCCTATCGTGTTTCTCAATGCAACAGTCTAAATCTATTATCTTTTTTTCCATTATTAAACATGTAATTCGTCAAGAGTTTTAATTATCAGTTGAACTTCATGTTGAACCGAATATCTCAAAGTTTCTTATTTGTATTATTATTAATAAACTTATGCACTACGCTGCATAATATCTGTCATAAAGATAAGTCATCTTCGGAAATTAACTATAATTTTTTCATTAAAATGCACAGCTACATTTGTTTTGTTGTTAACCTAGATTTCTACGTTGAGACATTTCAGTTGCGTGAGAGAGAATAAACCATCGGATGTTGTAATTTCGAGATACATACAAATCAGACAAATTCTATTGATTGCTGTATGCCGATGATATTCTTTGCGCTGACGAATAGAAAATGGCTACTTATAAATAACCTTAAGAAATAGATTGTTTTACTTTACTAGCATTATTAGTGTTTTTTCAACACACGCAAATAATTAATATCATATTCCAGGAACATCTCTTCATGTATACCTACTTGAATCACTTCATGAATGGTTTTGTAAACAACACAGAATGTAATTTGCTATTATTAATCGGATTTACTACTTCATATATCTGAAGAAAATAAAGGTGTAATGAGCTTGTTTTTTAAGTTAATTATTTTTTTACAAAGAGTAGGATATTATCTTTCAGCTATTTCTATTTGGATTAGGTAATAGGAAATTGTTGTATCATGCCTCGATAATTTTAAATAGATCGTCGTAGCGATGAATGAGAAGTGTCTCATTGATAGTTTATTGATGTGCGCACTTATGATTGATGATGATTCTTTTATAGTATTGTCAAAAAATGCAAGCAAACACAAGATGAGTCTTCTTTTATAGGGGAAACAATAAAAATAAGATTGAAATTTTAAGTTTCGAGAAAAGTATTCAAAGCACTTATGCAACTATCCGTTGGGATTAATTGGTTTATGCTCGCGATTTCTGCAAGCGCACCGAGTAATAATAACAAACGAAAGTCATATTACCAGTTAACTTGGACAACAACTAAGTTTATTATAGGAGACACTTCAATTGAGTGCTTTTAAATCCCCAAAGTAATGATATGTGTATCATTAACAGATTGCTTTTCGTCGAAACTTCATAAAAAATATTTTCTCCGCAATGAATAATATCAACAATAAAAATGATGCACCATTTGCTTGTTAGTCACGAACATACGTCGCAAAGTGTCAATATTAGTTCATTTAGTATTGGGGGCAGTTTCGTAATATGGTCTCTTTTTTTTATCAAACTTCTCAATATTAGCAGAGAGATCAGTTGCTGATTAAACGGCAGATGAATCTTGCGTATGCGAATCTTATAATATCCGTTTATTCGCCTTTTTATCGGTTCACAGGACTTGAGTTCGATGCAAGTGCGATGTTTGAGTGATGATCATTGATGAAATATCATATTCAACTGATTCACGAATGTAAGAATTTTTTCTGTTCAAGTAAAAATTAATTAAAAAATGACTGTATTTTCATCATTATTTCTCCTCGATCATAATCAATATTTAATGACTTTCAAGTTTCTTTATAATTAATGCTAAAAACTAATCAATTAATTAAAAAATACTATCAAATCATTGATTCTTACTGTGGAGTCATATTTTTTATGATCATAGACGAGACGTTTTCTTTAATTTTTATTAGTGCGCACTTTGTCATGCTGCCTTTCATGTAACATACTTGAAAGAAATTGTCAACATAAATTAATGCGTTGGTTGAATATTTATTTATTTTTACTCTCGCAAATTAATTGTCATTTAGCTTCTGGTGTTGATTACATACCAACAAATTTGCCAATTGGCAAAAAATATATTATAAAACTCAAACATGAAAAAAAAAGACAAAATGATATTGTTTCACATTTAACTATTCTAGTGATGAAACAAAAAACGACTGATAAAAGGCGGAACTCAGGCCTCTCATGAATATGCCAATAGTTGTCTTCCTCGATCTCTCTCTACTTTTATTGACTATCGCTTAGATGGAATTATTCACCTACTCTGTGTAAATATTATAAGAATTGAGCGTTGTATTTAAAAATAACGGTTTGTTCAATCGGGTAGAAAATAATGCCTCGCATGTGTGCCTAATAAGACATATAATATTTATCATAGAAAAACAGTAGCCATTCAGGCACTTCAAGACAACTGAGTTGATTTTCTTTTAATAATAAGACTTCGAAGATATTAAAAACATCAAAAATAGATAGGAGCTTGTGAGCTTTCTTAGCTGACAATCTTCTATTAGACGATTATGAAAATTGAGTTTTATCTTGATACTCAACATCCTTGATAAGTGGTATAAAGCTTGGTTGAAAGTTTTATGACCGTCTAAAGCTCATTAGATTCCTTATAAATAAAATCCTAATTAAAAATGCAAAGTTTTCTTGCAAAACTGCAACGAGGAGGCAATTACACTGGGCTTTTCTTATTAATAATAGATCAATTGAATCTTCGTGTGAATATGGGAAAATATCTCTAGTTGAACTGATGTAATTCGAACACGAATTTATTCATAGAATATTGAATTAACTGTAATTTCAATCAACAAGATAACAGTTTAAGGATAAGTTGCTATCTCAAGTGAATACGATTAGTACTTTTTCCCCCGGGTATAAATGCGCAACTCGTAAAAAGGAGATAGTTGATTACTAACACACATTTTATCGATGATGCATAAAGGTCTATAAGAAATATCAAACTCTTTTTGCGTATTCATGCTTGAGAGCTTGCTAATCGCCTAGTAGTACGACGAATGTTGACAAAGTTATTTCCACCATCATTATCATAGTAAATATTGTGCGTCATTCTACTGGAATGTCACCTAATAAATTGATGACTCATAATTTGATCTATTTCCAACTTTTCTCTTAATACTAAAACGTTTGCTATTGCAACAACAGTTTTCTGTTCGAAATCAATAATTTATATATTTTTGTCTTAACTTTTGCTATTCATTAGAAAATAGCAACGATCAATGTTCATCTGCTAGAATAAAATCTTTTTAGATAATTTCAACAACGAGAAACAGTGCCTATTGAAGTATTATATTCATTGATATATCGGATCTATGGCATATTCAAGAAAAATATTGTGGTTTAGTGAAAAAATTACTATGAGAAATAGCTACATCAGTCAGTGACCTAAATCAAGTTACTTTCATAGCTAATTTTTAGTGAAAACAAAAGATAAAATGTGAGTTTATTTTGATTGTTTTTGTTCTAATACTACCATCAATCAGACCTTCGTCGACATTTATCATGCTATACTCTTCCACGGTGTTTGAAGAATTTTTCAATTACTCATGCCAAATCGAGGTATGCATGCAAGGTAAATCTATGCGTCGCCTGCATCATGTAACAAAATGATTCCATCTAACGTACGAACCTTGAATGAACGAGACGATATATCATTTTTACGTAATCCTGCTGATCTTCGTACAATAACTTTACGATCCTATGATCAATACTCTTTTCATAATATTAGCTCGGCTTTTTGCATAAAAATTCCAACTTATCGTATTATTGAAACAAATTGTCTGGATATACTAAATGACTGTTTGTTTACAACGAATCTTCGTTCCATTCATATTCGCTTATATTTTTCCTTGAAAATCCCTATCATGGATTGGAATTCATTGCATACACTTTCAGTTCTTCAATTATTGAAATCATTGCATCTAACTGTGTATGATCTCGACACAGTGCTCGAAGACAAAGATTGTCAAGTGATCGTAAAAAAGATTGCCAACGCTTACTGATTTCATTTTCTGCTTTCGAAGGCATTGCGGTCCCATTGATGATGGCAATGATTCGTTCGACATTCATCGAAAATCGATTTCGAATTTACATCGTCATATATACAATCTGTTACTTGATCAACAACGTCAGACCATTATAGAAACAGATGGATGTGGCCTAATGGCATGGTTATGATGTAGACTAAACTAAAACCTATATTGATCTGTAATTATCGATGCTATGCGATTTTCCAATGCTTATTTATATATATTCATATATTCGAATATACTTGTAAACCTGCTCATTTAAAGCGAATGAAGAAAGCATAGCATCTTTTTATGGCTCACTCAACTGTTTCTTAAATCTTGCTCATCATTCAGTAAATTCTTTTACAGGCAACCTTTTAGTATCAAGCGCTAATATTCCAACAGGTATTAATCGATTATCAATTTTAATTATTTTTCAATTGACTAATTAAACGTCGTTTTGTTGTGAATTTCAAAATTATCTTTAAAATATTGCAATAAAGTTAGAAAAAATAATCTAATTAATGTTTCAAAATGGATAATTTTCCTGAACTTTCTAGACCTTTCAAGTTTAGCCAGTAACAGTGATTATTAATTTTTAAACTGTAAGAATCGAAATGAAATTTTAAATTTTGACAAAATCTTTATACCTTCAAGGACTAAACTTTCATTTTGAATAGATGCACTTCTCACTTGAGTAAGACGGAAAAGCATAACATATATAGATTATTTCTTAAAACCTAGCCTATATGACGCTTTCAAGGAACGTCATTCGAAGAATAAGAACGTACTAGTGAAAATACGTTCTGAACCTTGTACTAAACGATGAAAGAAAATGTATTGAATCGCTCTTGATTAACAAAATAATGGATACATATCCCTTAAACATACACTGCAGGCTTTTTCAATAGAAAGATATTTTATTTCTAAAATAAAAGCAAAACACGTATGTTTTTAACATTATTTGCAGCTCAGTATTCTAGGCCACTCTTAGAATTACAGAAAGCGTAACAATGCTAATATCTAACGGAATTTAGCATTCATGGTTCTAAAGAGCAAAATTCAGTGAGCATTGATATGGAAGAAAAGATTTACGGAAACGCCCATTTGTTTTTATATTGACTTCGTGCTCGAGGTCTTTACTAGGCTGTTCTACTTCCTATTTCAACAGGCAATCGTACGGGAAAAAAATCATTTCCGAAGAAAACTAATCTCTTTACAAATCTATGAACAAATTATCTGACTTTTGAACAATAGAAATGAGAAAATAGTTATTCAATAATATTTGATAATCACATTTGTTTCAGATTCAATAAACCTAGTGCAATATTCTACGACAAGACAAAATCATTTTTATAAGTTTGACTATCATCCCAGCAGATACTACTGATTGACGTCGAAATAATTATGAATATTAGAATAGTATTGAGTGTGGACGTGGCAGGATGTAGACTCGTACCAATCAAATCCTCACCCTTACTCGCACTTATATTGTTTATTCAAACTGACTTGTACAGCTGCATGCGAACATTCTCGTTTAGACTTCGAGGCGAATATTTATTTTTACATATTTCAGAAAAATCGAAGATTATATAAGTAATTGCAAAAGAATTTTAATTTCCGCTCCAACATATATATTACACTTTATGTTATACTCAATACTGATCAAGTGCAGAATGAATAAATGTTCTTAGTTGGTTGCAAAAAATTTCCGACTGAGAAAATATCTTGAGCGTCAAAATTGATTTTTCATTAGAAGTAACTTATTTTTCTCAAACAAAGCTCATCACATATTATATTCAAGCAAGTGCTCGTGTGTAATACGACTAGTATAAATCACGATATTGGTGATAACTTAGAGAACCGTATAAACGATAATCAAGTCTATAAGAATTTAAGTCAATATTTTGCATTGATCCTCACAATATTTCTTCTTGTTTTATTATTTTTCTTCAATGTTGCTTGTATACAAAGACACACTGTTGTTGAATCTGTCTGTCTTATTTATGATATGCTCAAATTCGATTTAGATTTTTTGGCTACCGCGCTTGGATGATTACTCATTCAAGTTAGCTTCTAAAAAAAATGACTTTTCTTTTCTTTTCTTTTCTTTAGCTATTAATCGAACCATTGTATTTCAATCAATTTTCTTCTTATCGATGAAAAATGAATTTCATCGGCAACCAGACATGAAATATTATTCGTGCATTCTATGTCTACGATAATATCAATCAGATTCTTCTAGTTTTAATTTTAGTCACTTGTTCTTTGGGTCTTCTGTTCTTTATGAAAGGAGCTGAGAATTGCCATTTATAAAAAGAAAAAAGATTAATCCGATAGTAGCTTTTATTCTACGAAACTGACATTGATCTAAAATTATTCTTTGAATTGCAAGCAGATTTAATTGGATGGTCTTGTTGGAATCTTTGTTTCCTCCTTAAAACAATGCCATTACATTCAAATCAGTGGGTACTTCCTAGTATTTCGGTTGTTATTCAGCAGAGACTAAATGCTCTACAATTAATCTGCTATGAATAAAATCACCATCTGTATAATAACAGAAAGAAACCCGTGGTTTCATACTGGTTGTTGGTTTCTTTTGCTTTTGGTATAACATCAAACATTAATAATCTGGTTTCCCGTTTCTTCTTCAAATCAGTTATTCACCATATTAATGTTTGACACTTGTTAGCTATCCCATTAGTGACCTATACATCATTGGATCAATTAATCTTCGTATTATTGACATGTTCATATATCGAGTAAGTCACAAATTATGTCAACATCCATATTATCTTCGTACACTTTACAATCAGATTACAATTGACTAGTTTTTATCGTTTTTAAGCTATCTCCTGACGTTTATCTCACGTCTGCTACCGTGTACCTCAACATCTTTCATATGAATATTACTTACATATCATCTACTCTTTATATACCATAGAAACCATTGACTAATTTCAGTTTCTCATTTAAAAAGAAGACAATGTCGAAAAGACGCATGCTATATATAGAATAGAACAATAGCACAATAACTAATTAAATTCTCCGTTTTTCTTTTAGGAATACTCTTCTATTCCCCTTGAACTTTGATGAAGAACTGAAAATGCGAGCTGAAACTAGACTATATACATACGTTTGTATATATAATGTTCTCAAGAGAGTGAAAGTCATTAATCTAAGATATTGTGCATTGTCGGATGACTGTAAAAAAAGTCTTGTTTGGTGTTCTGGAACAAAGAAAATCGGAAAGAAAACCATCGTAGCTATCTTTTGTATTACTCCCTTTGGTGTAATACATTTGATTACGGTTGATTCTAACATGTTGAAGCTAGAAATTCAAGGATATTTACAAGCGAACAATACTGTTAGTATATCAAATCCGTATTTGAAAAGAAGACAAAATAAAATATGCTATAAAAATAGCTTTAGCATGATAAAAATCAACGACAGTTATTTATAACTAATGATATATTGATACTTTGTTGCCTTTGGTACGTTAACATCTATAATGAAAAACTAGCTTTGATACAGAATTAGATACTCTGCTTCGTTTGCTTATTTGTGATTCCTATCTGACAATCTTACTAACAGTAGCAGGAAGCTAAGTACTCAGTGCGAGTTGCTTTTTCTATATCAATCGTAATTAGTTCGATTATCACACAATATGGAAGTAAATAAAACACTACAACTCCACACCCTTACCGACTGAGCTCAACATTATTCAGTTCTAGTGATTATCTATCCAAGTCTTCCCGCGTCAGTACTCTTCTATGAAATACCTACGCCAGGTCGGTATTGATTCTCCGGATAGCTGAAAATTTTCTTTTTCTCCGGGTTCGCTCTTGTCTATATATTCTACAACAATAGAAGAAGAAAAAGCATAGTTAGAGAGAGAAATAATATGCTATAAAAATGAGAGAGGCAAAGAAGAAACAAATTCAATCAGAAAAAACAGCGAGAACGAGAATATTTCCCATTAGAACTACTACTGATAAGGATAATGACATGGGACTTACAATAGAAGAGAAGTATATCGTTTTGTTTTATTTTGCCATTTTATATATGATGATTAATAATGAGAGAAGAAGTATAGCCAGTGTTTTATCCAGGATTTCTGGATGTGTTAGATCTCAACTTCGGAGCATGAGACCTAAATGGAACTTATGGGAGGCCATATTGGAGCTCAATGATGAGGTTTTATGGAAAAAAAAATTGTCATTGGAGTTTGCTAAAACAAAATAATTTTTTTCGTTGCCCTCTCGGCAAAATTCTTTTAACCTTTCGTAGTATTCCACTTTTTAGAATTTCATAGTAAGCTACATCGAATTGCATCGACAGATTTCAAATTTCACCGAAAAATAGGCATCCGTTCAGGAGTTATAATATTTTCAGATTTTTCAAATGTGCTGCAATAATTTTAGCAAAACTTGAACATATTATAACTCCTGAACGGATGCCTATTTTTCGATAAAATTTGAAATCTGTCGTTGAAATTCTAAAAAGTGGAATACTATGAAAGGTTAAAAAAATTTTCTAGAGGGCAACTAAAAAAATTATTTTGTTTTCTCAAACTTCAATGACAAAATGTTTTTCATAAAACCTCACCATTGAGCTCCAATATGACCCCCCATCAGTTTCATTTAGGTCCCATGCTCCGAAGCTGAGATCTAACATATCCAGAAATGCTGGATAAAACGCTGAGTATAACAATGATATAAGTGGATATATCTTTGCGATTCAACAATGTCTTCTAGCATAGAATAAACTTTATGATTATTATGTCAATTATCTATGTATTTAGTTTTATTTTGTTGTCCAAGACAAACGTAATGATCTGTCATCTGGTCTTCTTTTGATTTTGCTCTAGATACTATACATATATATGTTGCAAAACACACTAGAATTGACAGTGAAACTTTCTCTGTTGTGTTAAATTAATATTAATAAGTGCGTATTCGTATTCAAATAGCACATACGTATATCAACCAGGTAGTAAAAACAAAACGCTAAAACATGTTTTCTATTTTACTATTCTTTTGTTGTACCTTACAATGGGAACCAAAAGAAATAATGAAAAAACTTGTTAACTAGCCACTTCGTATTAGTAAAAATAGAACACCACTTGCATTAATGTCACCTTGTGTTCTAGACGAATATTTGCGGAATAAAAATAATCATAATGATCAAGACACTTATTTTTTTCCGTTTGTTGCAATTTAAATTGAATTTTATGTTTCATGATTACTGTCAGCGTCTACTTTTTTTCTCCCCTCTGTCAGTCTTTTCAGTCGATTCTTTTATGTGCTTCATTCAAGAAACACATCTCCCAGGTAAAAGGAAATCAAAGTAGGTATAATGTCTCAATGTGCAGAGTTTTGTCTAACTTTTTGTTAATATGTTTCTGTTGAGCTCATAGTCGCATTATATATATATATATATAGCGGTCATTATTTCAGTAGAAATCGACCGAGAAACAGAGAGAAAGAAATTGTGTGTAAACAGGCGTTCCTTTGATTCCCTGACATTTTTTTCCTTTCGTCAGCATATAAGGCGCTAGAATTTGCGTTTTTTTTAATATGATCCTCTTCTCAACGTAACTAATGAGACTTTTACGATTTGTCACTAATATAAACTGTAGCCTATGTTTATAGAAAAACAAAGCATATCATGACAACATCTTGTACATTAAATGAATTTGAATTACTTGAAGGCACAACAACACAAAATTTATTTATTCATTTGACACCAATCATAATTTGCGTTGGATTACTGGGCAATATTCTAACTATCTATGTTTTCATTATAACAGATCTTAAACGACAATCTGTGTCAATATTAACTATTGCTCTAGCCATTGTTGATTCATTAGTACTTCTTGTACCTGTCTTATTTTTATGGCTTGAGAATCTATTAAAACGCGAACTTACGGATGCATCACCATTTTGGTGTCGGACACATGGTAATATCATTTTTTTCATGGTGTCAGTCATTACAGTTCGATGAATATTTTTATGACTTTTAGGATTTTTCGATTTAACTTTTACATGTTGTTCAAGTTGGCTGATGATTTGTATTGCATTTGAACGTTTTTGTGCTGTTTGGTTTCCTCATCGCCATAAAGTTTCATTTACTCATCGAAAAATATTTTTTCTTGTCCTCGGAATTCTTTTTTCGGCAACAATAATATCAACATGGTTTATATTTGTTGTTAAAATGATTTTAAAAACTCGACCAGCAAACATAATACAACATACATCTACGTTGTCATTAAAAAGTCCTCTAAAGTTTGTATATCTGCGTTAGTTCGCAAAAGTTTTTCTAGCATTGCGACTTTGTTTTAGAAATACTTCAGAAAATTTTAGTTTTTCGCCACCACGGCAAATTCCATTTGGCAATCAATCATTAGTTAGCTATTTTAAATGTGATGTCTATGATGATAACCTCTATGATTCCATGGGAATGGTATCTGTTGTATTAAATTATTTTCTGCCTTTTATTTTTGTATTATTATTAAATTCAACTATAATTTATCGGTTATGCAATCGTGGCATCGTCGAGTTAACATCATCGATAACAGTAACATTAATACTCGTCTGCCTTGTTCATCTATTTTGTACACTGCCGTTTCAATGTTGGTGGATCTATTATGAAATTCCTGATCAAACCGGCGATTGTCTCTGGTTAAAAAATAAACTAACATGGCGTACTATAACATTTACAATAAGAAATATAAATTATATGGCAAATTTTTTTCTTTATTCATGTTCATCGGCACTGTTTCGGTATGAATTAAAAGGTTTAATTTTATTATGGTTATTACCACATGAAAGATATCAAAGTTATCGTTATCGAAGACAATCACTATATGATAATATACAACAAAATGTATCACTGGTTCGTCTTATTATGAGAAGATTAAGTCGGACACCTGAATATCTGAATGACGGAGTTATTGCTAATCACGTAGGTGGTGCAGGTGTTGATGATGATCATGTTGCCAACATTTAGAACAATAAATAGAGAAGAAGCAAAATCACACCGTTTGAAAAATGCACACATTCCTAATTTGTATGCACATATTGATTCAAAAATAAATAAATATATATATATATATATTTACATATATTTTTTGAATAAAAAAAACAGACCTAAGAGTTAATAGAGTGAGTGACTCTATTTGCGTTTCATCTGATCGTATAATGTGATGATTTTTTTTATTTTTATTACTGGCAATTCTGTAAGGAATTAAAAAAAATGTCATCTAGGACTCTCGTGCATACGGCAATAAAGTGAGCATCGGGTGAGAAAAGAAAAAGAAAAATTTGACCTTGGCAGAAATATTATTTTTTTGTTTCTAATATGATTATTTTTATTGAATAAATCAATTGAACAATATTCATGCTTTATATTTCGTACATAATAAATAAGTGTGATGTCTGTAGGAACATAATAGAGATGTATTATGAAATTGATATGATAGAAATGTGCTCCATTTCAATGTTGATGAAATCATTTGCATAGAAAAATAGACACAACAGCTAAACAGCCGTTGTTTGTCTTCTAAAAAATCTGTTAATATGACATGTTTCATAAGCTATGAAACTTAATTACAAAAAAAAGAACATTAATCTATCTGCAGACATTTTATGACTTCGACATGGATTCGTACGAGCATTTTATGATGAAAGGAAAAGAAAAGAAAAGAAAAGAAAAAAAAAGAAAAGAAAAACAATCCATTTAGCTGATTTAAGTTGCAAGTTGATTTGATTAAAAATGTCAGTTAATTATCATAAGGCTATTCGTGCTTAGACTGATTTAGTCAAGTACTTTCAAAATTTCAGCAATCATTTTTACCTGTTTAGAGTTGAGTACTTATTCAATAAAGTCAATCTATTGTACTTTCTAAAATGTACAAAATATGTGAATTGCTTTCTGAGTTTTTATTTCCTGTTTCGACGATTCCAATACTATTTCCTTCTCATAAGCATTTATTTATAAACCATTCCTAAACCATTTAGTTAAACAATACACCGGATTGGCAATTTAAAATAAAGGACAAGCGTGAGTGGCCTGTAAAATTCAGATTTACTGTGTCTTTTTCTCGCTCCTCATTGAATAAGAAGTGTTCCGTATAGTTCCATTTATTTTCAACTGATTGTTGAAGCAAAAGTGTAAGTAATCATCTAATGAAAAACTCGTGATAAATCTCTAGTAAACGTTCACGGATCATTAACGAGTGACGGAGAATAAATTTTTACAAAATCATTTTTTAACGTTATTCCGACAGGCTTTCAGGCAGTGAAGAGAAGAGAATTTTGCATTCTACATTCCGACGCGTTTTTAGGACACATCGTGCTGTCGTTCAAGCGAAGCAATTTGAAGCTGCACCCTATTGGTATTCTCTGCGTATGTTGTAAAAAAAAACAAATCTGTCTACTAAATTGAGATTTAATTTATCTAACAGTCATTCTAGAACTGTCACATTTAGAATCCAATTCAAAATAATATGGCATGTCCGTTAAGTAGCTCAAGAGTATGAATGCCAAATTTTTATCGAATAAAAAGAAACAATAAAAAGATTCTGCCAGACAATACTTTTTTGTACTTATTTACTTTAAGACTAGTGGCGTAAACATTTCATCTAAAAATTCTGAACCAAGCATCAGAAGAAGAATATTTAATATTCACATAAATCATTTTCCCGATTTTCACTACAGTTATAATTAAATAATTGCGTGCATTTTCTTTCATACTTCTGATACGTATGAAAAACAAAGGGAATCTATTCTATGAATTTCCTTAAGTATATTTGAGCGAATAAAACAAAACAAAACTGATACTATCTCGTTTAATATGCGCTACTCACATTCACCTTACAAAACATATTCAAGTAAATAAATTTCGTTGGTTGATTATCACAAATTGATTGGTGTATTTATTATTCTAGTATTCTAATAAGAAAATGTATCAATCATAATATACTGTTTGACATGTCAACATGCGCATTCAACAAAATATAAATGTATGTGTAGGTACATTTATTTAGACACAATTGTTTGTTTATATATAACTTAATTTCCATGGAGGTTTAGAACTTATGAAACATTATAATTATATATATTTCGATACTCTTCTATCGTCATTCATCAATTTTATAAAATGTTAGAACAAAAGAGAATCATAGACAAAATTATGACTTGTTGAATAATATTTTTTGATACATGAAATATATCAATTTATCCGAGTACAACGCAATCGAGCTTAAACTACGCACATGTATTTTATTGTGTAGAAAACTATGAAGATAAATAGTAAACAAGCCAAAATCTATCATCAATCAAAAATAAGAGTAATTTATTTTTATTTCCAAACGAAATAACTATCTGCCAACGGATACAACATTGAAAAGATATTCCTATCATTCGTATAGTAATTCTACCATTAATCTTCTTATAGCGGTAATTTGTTGTTACGTCAAAATAACTCTTCTTATGAGATTTTAAAAAAAGAAACAAATATACTTATATATATATATATATTTATTCTTGGATAATATTTATATTTTAGACAAGCGTCTTATAAATTATTTTTTTTTTCACTATAGATGTACTACACATCCTTGTTCAATGAAAGCGATATTATGTTCAGCTTATCATCATTTCAGAAATTAAAAAAAAATAAATAATTATCCGCATGAACCTCCACCACAGCCAGCTGCCTTCAATAATGTTGCTTCAGATTCTTTTGTTACACTTAATACAGTAAATTCTTCAGCGGCTGTTGGATGAATACCAACAAGTTCATCGAATTGTTGTTTTGTTGCGCCCATCATAACAGCTAATGCATAACCTTGCACGACTTCACCGGCATTAGGTCCCATGAAATGAAGTCCAACTACTTTATCATTTTGACTTTTATCGCATATTAATTTCGCTAAACAATTGGCTTTATAAAATACTTCGGCCTTTTCTAATTGTTGTTCTTCTTGCAATTGTAACTGTTCGCCTGTAACACCTTGAATAACTGTTTTCTCTTCATTTTGAATTTCAATATCATATGTGATTTTATTATTAGCTTGTTCATTACGATATTTATTTATAATACGTGCACCGGCATTTTTTTGACTATTGACTTCTCCATTGTATATAACATAATTTGCACTTTCTAAATCATAGGTTACTTCAGGCCAATCCGCATTATTTTTCAATGCATATTGATGTGCCCATGTATTGTTTCCTGTGAAACATTCACTTTGTGGTTTTTTTATATGTGGATGTATTGGAGAAATTTCAATGTTGCCAAATCGTGACCAATAAATTCGAACATTTTCTGCGCCAATACCTCCATCTAGAAAAAACAAAGAGTCAAAAATTCATTTTTAGTTTCTTTGCTATTATAAATAAACCTTCTTGTGATCGCATTGCTTGTTCTTCGTGAAGACCAACAAAACTATATTCAGATGGGCTTGTAAATACAGTTGATGGAATCGTTCGATAATTCATCAACTGATTTGATAGATTCCATAGACGTCGTGCTAAATATTGTCCAGCTTGAATAGCAACAGGAGTTAATTCAGGTCGGTCAACAGTAACTCGAGCTTGATGCGCTAGATCTTTGCCATGTTTAATAACGCCTAAAAAAATGTTTAAATAAAACATTCAACTTATTATTTTCGGAAAAAAACTATTTTTCATGAAATCAGACATAAAGAGATTCAAAAAAAAATGATCTTGGTAAGCTGGCTTGATCCATTTATACACTGGATGACGCAAATGAATTACAAAGTAATTCAGAAGAAATGAATTACAATATAATTCAGAGCTAAAACTAAATTTCTACAGATATCTACCAGGGTCTACATGTATCTACCAGGGTCTACACGTATTTACCAGGGTCTACAGCTATTTACCGGAGGGTGTGGGTGCCACGAAAGGGTGAAAACAACGTGTACACACATACATAACATCTTAACTGTGGGTGCCACGATAGGCTGAAAATCAATCAGTTACCATGATTGAAAATCGTGCCCTCACAGATACCTACCGTGACCGTGATCATTACCGTGACCCTTCGATCTACCCATTTATCTATTTATCTACGTATCTATCTATCTACCTACCTACCTATCTATCTATCTAATTTATATGTGGATAGGTGACAGTTTTTTTTGGAAAATCCCAATGATACTATCACTAAGATTTGTCATGCACTCGTCTATGAATATCGTGAGGATTGGGTGCTATGCATGAAGAAAACATTCTCATTCACAACCACACCTACACCCTCGTAGACACTGGTAGACCTTCTAGACCCTGGTAGATACATGTAGATCCTGGTAAATATAGTTAGAATAGGCGAAGGTTTGATGGAATTTTGAATTACTTTATAATTCATTTACGTCATGCACTCCATTTATATTAAAATTCAAATATTTTGAATGAATACGTTTCTTAAATCTCAGATAAGAAGGTTATCTTCATGATGTTATTTAGGATTTTCATAGAAACTTGTAGTGATGTATTTAAAAGATTATCTCATCAGCTTCTATTAAATATGAAAAGAATAATTAAGAAAGTAATTATTTATCTAAAAATAACGTGATCCTACTACACTAGCAATTAATTAGACTTTTTTTCTAGAGCTACAAGAGACAGACTTTTTGTTTTTTGGAAACTAAATTTTTTTTACCAGTTGCTACATCTCCCAAAGCATAAATATGCGGTAAATTTGTTTGTTCTCGTTCGTCGACAAGAACTTTGCCATTGACAACATGTACACCAATTGTATCAAGACCAAGGTCAGCAATATTAGCTGTTCTTCCAATAGCCAATAAAACTAGTCGCAAAAGAAAAATCGAGTATATTATATTAATCAAATTCTAAACAATATTATACTTGTATCATAAGTTTCAGAATGTATTTTTCCTTTACGTTGATCAGCATATTCGTATTTAACTTCAATGTCTCCTTTTGGATGAATCCATGTTATTTTACCATCGGGATGTTGCACTTCAATAGCTCCAGATTCATGTAGATACTGATTGTTTCCTTTAGCATCTTTACCATGTTCCCAAACACCAGGCCGACATTCTTTTGCATTTGCTAATTTATCTGGTTTTTGCGTTGCTGAAAATGAACGAGGATTAGCAGGCATTATAAATCTTAATCCATCACGTTCCATTAATTCACATATCATTTCACCGCATTGATGATCCATGGTACGTAACGGTCTTGAACGAATCATAACCGTTACATCATTACCAATATGATGAAGAAATGACGCACATTCTAATGCAATATATGCCGCACCAATAATAAGAGTTTTACCGGGATTCTTTTTCAGCCAAAATATATCATCCGAACTAATACATAATTCTCGACCAGGAAAATTACCGTACGATGGACGACCACCAGTTGCAATAATTGCTTGATTAAACGTTACACGGCCGCTTTTTGTTAAGCTCTGTAAGAAAGGAAAAGAAATCAAATTTGGACTGTTTTTATTTTCTTAAATATTATCTACCTTCCATTCAATTGTATGTGGATCAATAAACTGAGCTAGACCATCTAAATATGTTACATTAGCTGAGCGAAGTTGAACTTTGTAAGAAAAGTTCAGTGATTTTATATAGTTTCCAATCATGGATTGCATTGTCGACCAATCGTGTTTGCCATTGTCAACATTTTGCCAGCCAAATTCAGCAGCATCACGATGAAGTACATTACCAATTGAACCAGCATAGTGCATCAACTTTTTTGGAATACACTTTTAAAAGAAGAATTCAATTATATTTACTTAATGAAAAAAACTTTGATACTTACACCAACATTAACACATGTACCTAGGAAAACAAAAGATTATATGAACCATACTCAGAAAAAATAGAAGCTATTATTTACCGCCTAGACCCCATTTTGTTCCGTGATATGTTGGAGTAACAAAATCGAAGCAAGCTACCTTCAAATGAAAATTCTATATATAATTTCATAATTAGTAAAAAAAATTACTTTAGCATTTTTATTTAACTTTGCTGCTTCTTTTGCTGCTGCCAAACCTAATTATAATAGTCAAAAAAAGAAGACACCACTTACAAATTCTATTTGAATATTCTTGTTAGTTCTTTTGTTTTTTACCTCCAGAACCACCACCAACAACAACCAGATCATAATCATAGATTGGCAGATTTTGTGGAGCATATGACTTCGTTTTACTAGATGATGATCTAGATGATGAAGGTCGTTGATTATTTTCAGATGTTGATTGCATTCTGGAAAAACAAGGTGCAGGTACAAAACGAACTTTTGTTTTAATGACACGCAGAGCACTTAACATGCAGTGATCTAGTATAAATTCTTTTTCTTTTCTAAGATCTGAAAGGTAAAAAGAACTTCGTATTATAGACAAATTTCTAAGTGGCGATAAATAAAACAAGCGCTTTATTACAGAAAGAAAATTCAATTAGAAGACAGAAATAGCCGTTTCTGCTTGCGTGATTATATTCTTCCTTAAATAACAAAAGACAACTGTTGTAAATAGATCATGTAGGAAAAAGAATGAGTCTTCTATTTTTCTAGATGCTTTATGTAATCTACGCATGTCAATCAGATCTTCTCAGCTTCTCAAATTGTCTATCAACAATGAAAGTATCTTTCTGACATCATTAACCGTGATTAATTCTATTGAAATGCTATCTTGACTTAAGTACAAATTCTTCTCGTTTACTCATCTATACTACCATCTATAAAGACAATAAAACAGTCATTAAAAAAAACATGCATCGTCATTGTTTCACTTTTCTTCCTTTTTTTTTTTATTCAAAGAAACAGAAAAAAAATAGCAAATATAACCAATAAGCAAAATTTTCATACACCCATCATTCAAACGACTTCTTTCATCTTAGCGAGTATTGCTGTTTCCACGAAATAATGATTGATAACGAGAATCCGTTCTAATACGTTCAATTTCACGTTGTAAATCAATTTGTGCTTGAGGACAATCTTTAAGATTCATAACTTTATATATTAAATAAAATAATGAATAAAACCCGAATAACATAATTCCCAAAAATGGAACAACAAGAATAATTCGATATAAAAATGTTGGTAAACTAATTGGAAATAGATTCAATGCAATGAGTGTCCAAAGAAGGAGTACACCCATACAAATTGGTAAAATTGTTTTTGGATTCATTATCTACAATGAGAAGGGTTTGTTTATTTTGTTTTTGTTTTTATTTTCAATAAACAAGCGCATAGCATCAAAGTTATTGTTATGTTTTCCGAATGATAACAGAACTAGAAAGAAAAAAAGATCTTTTTTAAACATTTTAGAATTGACAATAACAACAACAACAACAACAACAACAACAACATCAACAACAACAACAGGAAAGAAAAAACAGAACAAAGCAGAAGAGATGTGTAAACTATCAAACTGTTCAATGGTTTAACGGAAAGGGAAAAAGAAAAGAAAATAAAATATATTATATATATATATATAAATATTTTTGGCAAATTGTTTTGCTTAAGTCAACAAAATAAAATAAGAATAAATAAACTAATAAGATTTTTATATCCATGATTCAACAAAATCCTCAAGTACACTTGTTTCAATTTCACTCATAGTTTCTTCTTTAACCGAATTCATTGTTGTTGATTCAGATTTTCTATATGATGATGCATGCGTTAATGATTTATTTTTCTTCTTTGATGATTCTTTCTTTTTCAGTATGGGCATTTGTTTATTTAACGTATGCGTATGCGTTGGCAGTGTGTGCTGATAATGATGATGATCATATGTATGCATTTGTGTTAAACAATTAAAAAATGGATATAATTCAATTATATTTGTTATTGTACGTAAACGAAGTAATGGACGATTTATATTTTTTATTATTGGAATACGATCATGCATTGAAGTCGACATTGATTGTAGTTTTCTTTCAAGTAACTTTGATAAACGTATTGAAAAGGCAATGAATGTATCAATAGGAGATTTTCTGTCGTTTGCATCTTCATCAGTAACAAATGCAGACCGAAAACTAGAAAGAAAACAAATGTTAGTAGAATTTGTATGCATTGAAAAACAATTGTATTGCTAGTCAACTCGGGATGATTTTATATTGTCAATTTAAAGATTTCTTTCTTTAGTATTCTAGAAATGAATATTTTTTGATTATCGAGTTGTGTAAGAATTTACTTTAATTTTATATTTCTTAATGAGTCTTAGCTACTATTCTTATTTTGTTTTTATGGTGTAACGCATGATTGGTTATACTCATTAGTTAAACCTATATTTAGCTTTGATTGGAGCTAAAATATATGAAAGAGTACAGATCTGTTACAGCATTTTGAAAAAAAATGTTGCGAGTACTTCTAAAGATAGATGCCCATACTTCATCTATTAATTGCTTAGAGGTCAAGTAAATTAATATATTCTCAAAATAATGAGTTGCGTCTATTCTGTAGATGAATTTAATGCAATATAAAAAGTTAAGAAGAAAATTGTTGGTTCAAAAAAACAAATTTTATTTTCTCAAATATTAAGTGTTTGTTGTGACCTAAGAGAAGTTTACTTACAGTTGAAAATGATATAATTCCGAATAGGGCATAGCCAATAATACGTCGAGTAATTTACATGCATATAAATACATTTTTAAAGCAGGATTTGAGCCAGTTGAAGTACTTGCTACATTGGTAGTAGCCAAATCATTAGTTACTAATCGCTGTACATGAGATCTATAAAAAATAAAAAGAACATGAATT
Source organism: Rotaria socialis (assembly GCA_905331475.1). Classification (NCBI taxonomy): domain Eukaryota; kingdom Metazoa; phylum Rotifera; class Eurotatoria; order Philodinida; family Philodinidae; genus Rotaria; species Rotaria socialis. The sequence goes on along the minus strand of CAJNYU010004051.1, from coordinate 294,301 downwards.
ATTAGTGTGTTTTAATATTGATAAATCATTCGCTTACTTGGCGTCTCCATCAAGATCCGAGATGAGATCTTGTTCTAGTTGTAATAAAACTTGTATAAGTTCAGTCATAAGTATAGGCCATAATGAAATCAAATTTTTCGTCGATATTTTCAATAGAAGTACACGCAAAAATAGAAACATTTGTGTATGCAATATTGGCACTTGAGGTAATTTAAGTAGATCAGCAATACGTTCAAGTATTTCAGGTAATTGTCGATTATATTGATCTTTTTCTGATGCATATATAACAAATGCAAAACGTTTAACAAGCATAGCACGCTGTTCATATTCATGTTCTTTTGATACAAATAAACCGGTTTGGACAGTATTGATTTTTGTCATAACATCGCGAAATGATGTTGGTCGTTCGTTTGTTATCATATTATCAACAATTATTTTCCATGAACGTAATGCAGTTATGTCAAGTTGAAAAAATGCTACGTCGAATAATTGTTCAAATGCCTCTTTTTTCCATGATTTTCGTGTATAAGAATATTGTGATATGTTCATAAGTAAAGCTGATGCTGAACGATACGATGGAGCATTGGCAGCAACATGTGTACGTACATATGGCATAACATTTGTAACGAGATTTTGTAGAAATGGTAATACAACACGATCTTTTTCGTCTGTTCGATTATAGACTATGTCGAGCAATGTTGCAGCATGTTCAGCAAGAACTGACAGTGCAAGAAAACTATAATTTCCATTGTTTACAAAGTCACCTGTGTTAATGGCTTGAGATACACCTAATTTAATGGCAAAAAAAGGAGAAATTTAGCTGATGAAAATAGAAAGGAATGTATTTAAAATATTATAAATCATTAGTTACATTTATTTTTTTTATTCTTGATTAATAGCAACTGAGAAAATCAGTTATGAAATGGATTTTGTTTTTGCATTCGAAAGGATTTTAATAATTAGTTAAAGATGAGAGTGTGCAAAACTGCGTGATGAAACGGTTTGAAAAAAAAAGGAAATATTCTTACCGTATGTGAATATTACAATGAGATCTATCATTCGTTTTTCAAAGGAATCAGATTGAGACAAATCATCTTGATAGCCACAATATAATATGCCAGCAGTTAAGCAGATATTGAATGTAGCAATTTACAACACCTCATAGCGGACTTCAACTCAAAGACGTACGTGTTTCTTTAGTTGGTTTTAGCTTTGCACAAAAGCAGCATATTATATAGATAGATCTGGAAATTATTACCGATTAGCAATAATCATATAAAACCAAATTTTCTGCGTATTATTAAAACAGTGTATTTAACACTCAAACAAAATGATTCGATTAGTCACATAAGATTAGCTCATAGCAAATACCTCTTAAAGTCATATTCAAAACAGTTTGTGGCACAATTTTAGCTGAAAATTTGTCGATCATGTTAACCACTGTCGACAGTGTATTACGTGCTAAATCTTCATTGAAAAGTGAAAATATTCTTATTCGTGCCATTTTTTGTTTTCTTAAATATTATTGATATCAATTTTACTCACCATCAAAATCAGAAGTATCATCAACAGGAACACTTCCACTCTCATGCAAAGAACCAGGTCCTATCGATGTTGTCTGACCTCCAGTTGAACTACTTTTTATGGATTGAGCATCAGGTTGAGCAACACGTACTTGTAAATTTTTTCTTAACCATGTTGTTTGTTCCAGTGATGAAGCAACAATTGTATTACAATTATCAAGTACTCTCATTGTTATATCCTATGAAGAAAATAAAAATAATGACATTCTTTTTCGTCTTTCAAAATTCGTACTTGTAGATCTTTTAAATCTCGGCGTTCAACAAGTGACGGTGATTGTTTTATATAGAAACTTAAAATTCTATAACAAAAACAAAACAAAACAACAAAAGTAGCTAGTTGATAGTGAGAGATTCTATATTTCTCTAATACCGTATTATTAAGAATGTAGCAGGTGATGATATTGATTGTGATAAACATTCTTTAAACATAAATGCTAATGATGGCCAGCAATCGACAGATACACTTTTTTGATGTTGCATATATGCTAATAGAAATTGTAAACACCATACGTCATAATTTTGTTTTTTCTAAAATATATTATTTAAATCATTATTATTTAATATTAAAAATGAACAAAAAAAACTGATATTCGTATGTAAGGTGAAGCTCGAAAAATAATTATTTATAAAACCGATAAGAAGATGAGATTAAATGAAAAAAGAAATAGATATACCCTTCTGTTATGTTCAACTTTCATATTATAAAGTGCCGATAACTGTAAAAACTAGTCCAAAGAAGAACTTCGCTTATCTAATAGTTTTCCTTTAAAATTTACCTTATCTCTGGCTGTTAATTGATTTCGTATCAGTTCATTCATATTTGGTATCATGTCATTGAGTGTATATCCATTAATGTTCATAACAATTTCAATGAGTGCTTGTGCTTCACCGATATTATCTCTAGGCATTGTCAGTATTGTCGTACGTGATGATGTGTCTAATGTTGATGTTGTATTACTTCTTTGTTGTGTTCGTTGTTGACGTTTACGTTCGCCCCAACATTGTGCAACGGCACTGAGAAATGCTACACCATTAGATTTTGTTAATGATGAAAGATAATCAAGAATTGTTTGGCGAATTTGTTTAACACTATATTGTGGCCAAAGATTATTTAGTGATTGATGAATTGGAAGTAGATTCGATGCTGTTTGATCATTTGCATTATCAAATAAATATTGTTCGGATATGGTTTTCCATATAAATAGAATACTTGACAGGATTGATGGAAATTGATTGACAATAGATTGACGTGCATCGGACAAATCACGTTCATTTATTGTTAACTGAAACATTTTGAAAGAAAAATAGAATTTAAAATTCATATGTACAGATTAACTTACTGCTTTCATCCAATGTTGTGGACTAAGTGTTTGATTGGGAAAATGTCCATTATCAATAATATTACCAAGTAGACAATAATTACATATATATGAAAGGCGTTGAATTAAATGAATAACATAATCGAATACATCAAAATACGGTAATTGCCTAAAAGAAAGAAATTGTTGTTGAATTTTTCATTTTATTTAAAAATGTTTGGATGAAGTTAATCGTCTCTGATGAGACATTTTTTGTTCAAATAATAAGCTATTATCAATTTGGAACAATTTTAAAATGATAGAGAAAATAAAATGTCATATATTTTAAATTACACAGTTATTATACGGTATTAAACTAAAGTTTGTATATGCGAGCTGATTCATGATTAGCTTTTAGACAAATTTTTTCTTATAGATCATGAAAAGAAAGTTAAAGTAGTTTAAGAAAACAAATACAACAGATTCTTTAAATTTTAATCATTGAACCAGTTTTATTTATACGCTTCAAATTCTTCGTTTCATGCAAATTTCCGTTAGTTGTTATATCGATGCGAAAATGAAATCATTTTTATGTTTTCATTGTTCGTTCTACCAATTTGATAATAGACTTAGATACAAATCGATGCAACTTCTCGGTATTCTTTGTAATCAATGTCGATTGAAATATTTCATAGAAATCCAGATCTTGTTTTTTTCTTCATTTATCCCTGATTAATGATCAAAATAGATTATCTCCTTTTGATGACATATGAATATGGCTATGATTAATCTTCAAATTAGGGCATATAGAATATTTACGTCTACAGGGAAGACTTTCTGCAATTCCTAACGCTCCAAGCTATTTCACCGAGCAAACATCGACAAAATCAATACTTCTCTAAGCAAATATGCTTCATGTTATCTTTACAATCATCGAAAAAAAAGCCAGACGGCACCATATCAGATTCTTCTTTGACTTTTCCAGGGCCCAATTACATGTGTAAACAAGAGATATGTTGAATGACCTTGTTCAAATCAAATTTACTTTAGTATGACGTAGGTAAACAATAGATAAGCTCACTCCTTCTGTCAATCATTTTAATGAATTAGCAAACAAAGATCCAATTAGTATTTGATTGAAAGTTTTAGAAAACCAAAATTTTATTACATACTTGAATTTCATTTTATTGCCTTGTTGTTGTTGATGATATGTTTGAACAATAAAACATAAATTTCGACAGATTTGTTCAATAACTAAACTACTTATTGATTTCAAGGATGATCCACAATGTGGTAATATTCGAACAACTAAACTTATGATATGGCGATGATTTTCAATGAAATCAATCTGCTTTAAATATTGCAATATTGACGAAAGAAAAAGACTTTGATTCACAATCGGTTGATTATCAATATAACGTAATGGGTTTGCTGTTGAATTCATTTGGTTAGATTTTGTTATTAGATTAATAAAATCAATTTCAGAATGATTACGAAATTGAAATAGTGATATATTTGAATAATCATTGGCTGTTAATTGTACACTATTCGATGTAACCGATGCAAGAATATTTGATGCAAACGTTTGTAGTGTACTTTGATTAGAACTGTTATCGAAACGTTGTTGATAATAACGAAGAATATTTTCCAATAAAATAATTTCTTCTAATAGTTCAACTAGTTCACGTAAATATTGTCGTGTTAATTCATCGTAGAATGATTCAATATTGTAATCATAAAGTATTTTTGTTAATGTTTTTGTTTTAATTAAACGTTGTTTTAAATTGAGTTTTTCTATAATTGTATTAAATAAATGTAAAATTGTTTTTTGAAAAGATAATTTTTGAAATAAATCATTGATATAATTAATTAATATATTATTTAGATGAATATTTTCCATACATATCGACGATAAATCACGACAAATACGTTTTAATAATATTAAACAACGTATATGAACTTTACGATTACCCTGTAAATCGTGTATATTTAAACGATGCTCAAATGATTTTGAATAATAAGTACGTGCATACGTTAAAAGAATATTGATTAATGTATATAAATAAGATTGATGATTATTCAAAATGTTTTCAACTGACGAATAAAAATTTTTTCCCTCAATTGCATGACGATGTCTTAATGAAAGTTCATGTAAACGTTTGTTGTGAACACTGATGGGTGATGTTTGAATATTGGTTGTTACTAGTAATGTATGCATTAATTGTTGAGGTAATAAATCAATTAAAGTTTCAATAGTATTTAAAGCAAATGTTACACGATTATAATCATAGGGCTGTGTGTACAGTAAAATGTAAGCTAAATGAGAATCAATTTTACGTGAACGATCTATTGATTCAGATTTTTTTGTTGAATTACAATTTATCGGCAGAGATTCCGATTCATTTAAACATTTTAATGGTGTCATTGGTGGTTCTGATATACCGTCAATGGTAACAGCGTGCGGTATTGGACCCACTGAATGAGGTCGACGACTACTATTAATATTCATATTTGAAATCATAGTTGAATTTGTTAATTGAGAGTCAGCAAGAGAATCCGTTTCATGAGATGCATCTTCGTGAAGTGACGTATGCATTCGTAGAAGATTATTGCTACTACTTTTTGTACTATCACATTCAATACCGCTATTGATACGACTGAAAACTGTTGGGATTGTTGGTGCACGACGTTTCATTGATTTAGATGACGTTGTTGGAGATCCTGATCGGCTATTTGAAAGACTTGGCTGAGAAAGACTTAATGTTGGAGGAGGTTTCATTGCATCAGATTTCATCGGTTGTGGTGATGAATGCTTCATATGATAAACAACTTCGCCTGTATCAGTACAGCTTATGCCATATATCTATTGAACAAATTTGAAAAAAAAAGCAAAATTAATATTATTTTAATTTCCTATGAATCTTAATTTTGTCCAGACTGATGGTTTTCGAAATTTGGAAAATAAGCAAACTCCATTAGAACGAATTGAAAGAATAGGAATAAGGATTGTTAGAATAATAATTGTTAGAAGAAGAAAAAAAGGTAATAAAATATCTGGTCAGTAAATAGATTAAATGAATAGTACGCTATCTTAAAATTTAGTTTGTGATAAATCAAGTTTGTTAATCAATTGAAAAAATCTATCGATCAAATTTACTGATAGTCAATTAAATCGAAAGAATAAGCATAGAAACCCAAATAAACTATTATATTATCCACTTTTGATTGTTCCTTTGTCCATATAGTAATAGAACTATGTACGACATACATACATATATATATATAGATAGATAGATAGATAGATACTTCTTCTTTTGTCTTCGACTGTGACTTAACATTAGAGTTCCATGAGAAGAAATTCACACGCCATACAATCAGTTCTATCCAGAAGTATTTCGAAGTCACCAAAAGTGAACAATCAAGGGTCTTTATTATAGCCTTTGATAGAAAAAAAAACGAGGTCACTCCTAAATGTACGAAAATATGTTTGAAAATATTGATAGACCGGAAGCATCATATTGAAGATAGTTAATTAAAGCAGACGAAAGAAAATGTGACAATAGTTTACTATGGATACAATCGGACCTATCTTGCGTTTCATGCAGATAGTGATAAATGTAAAGCTGATGCTTTTGAACAAAAGAAAACAGTATTCGAATCTGTGTTCTTCCGGAATCGGTAAAAATTAAAATTTATTATTTGAAACGGGAATCCTCCTTATTTATTCAGTTAGATCAAACTGTTTACTGCTGAAAACAATGAGATGATGATTGAATAGTCTTTCTAATCGAAATACTACATTTTAATGCTATTGACTTCCGATATATCTACTTCCCGAAATAAGGTTTGTCAGATTTTACTATTAAAGCACAATAAATTTCATTTTTTTCAAAACATACTCGTTTTTCATCATCACTTTCTTCTTGTTCACCGTCGTCATCATCGAAATTTTCATCTTCATCATCATCATCATCGGCGCCAACATAATCATCATGATTTCTATCATCAATTAATACTGAGAACGTTATTTCATTGATATCACCAACACTGGTATCATCTGTATCATTACTAATATTACTTTCTTGTGCTTGAAAATTTGGATTATTTGATGATTGATCAGTAGAATTAAATAATCGAGTATGAAAGTATTCTTTATGAGCGACAGGATGCAGTTTTTGTACACTAATACGTGCTGTATCGGGATGCAATAACATTATGAGAATAACATCAAATATTCGATACATATCTCCTAGAAATTAAAATCAAGAAAATTTTTACAAGAAAAATTTCATTTATATTTACCATTAATAAAACAGTCAAATGTCCATTGCTGTACCATTGATCTTAAACAACGATTATTTGATTCATTAAGAATACTTAATACAATAAGTAAACACCGTTCAAATGTTTTACTTAAATGCCCATATGTTATAATAGATATGTCACGTGTTGAATTCCATAATTTAAAAAACCGTTTATATGCATCAATTATAATACATTCATTTTCATATTGTTTTATATGTGTCGATGATAATTGATTACAAATTAAATCTTCACAATCACCATTGGGCAACATAGAATGAAGCATCGATAATATACGTGATGCCTTTAAATTTAATTGTCGTTCGTATTTATCACTTAAATGTTCCCATAGATAGGCAGTAATATGTTGAAAGAAAAGTGTTTCGCTTATTAGTAATGATACTTGTTCTTGATTGAAGGATGGGATAATTGAGACATTTTCTGGAAGCGTGAGATTAGTTCCAGTGGTTAATTCATTTGAGTATTTATCAGATTTCGGATTGCAAATATACAATGTATAACCAAGTAATTCAATTAAAACAGATATAGCGGTTGTTTGAATAAAGAAATGACCACTTTCGCACACGGATAGTACACATAGATCAATAGACCAATCATCAAAATCAGTTTTACCTTAAAAAAAAAAGAAGAGCAATTAGTCGTGTTAGAAACAGATCTTATTATTAAAAATAAAATAAATTCAAACTCTATCAAAGTACTGAATCGACCGAAGCGCCTGTTGTACTATTTGAGGAATATAACGGAAGTACTCGAAGATTCGTATAAACTCAAATTCGATTAGCTTTTTAAGCATGGTTGACTGATTTTTAGTGTGCTCGTGAGTATTCAATTTCTCGGTTCAATTACTCCATTGCATAAATCAATTCTGAAATCGTTTCATTTAGCTGACTTCCACTGCCTTTTGTTAATTGACTTATAAAAAAGAAAGTCGTAATTCAAACCAAACTTCCAGGCCCGGTTGATGTGCCTAGTTATCCTGTAAATATTTGTTTCTAACCGAATATAATATTTATTATTAATGTTTTCATGATATTTCGAAGCGATAATCTACAATTATGCATGGCTGCAGTCGATTATTTTGTACAATACGATGGAGATCATTCAATATACATGCTATTCTTAGGATGGTATCTTTTTTGTAAATATCTTTCAATAATATATTGTGCATTCAAATTAAATTCATAGAAACTATAACGAAGAAGAAAACAGCAAATCTGCTACTTTTATCCTTACAAATATATATATATATACAATGGTTTGCAAAAAAAACTTGGAACAATCTCACAACATAAAGATTTAATGTTTTTTAGATTATCTCGAGTCTTTGTTTTGCGGTTATTGTAGATTTATACTAAATAGATTATCTACGAAAAATACTCGTATATCTGATGGGTTTCTATTTTATAGTTCTGTAATAATAACCTGATATAATCAAGACAGCCAGTCTAAAATCACATCAAATTTTTCTGATTACATTATTGGAACATCAGAATTTGCTCGAAGAAGAAAATCTACCGATATGCAAAGATAACATTGCCTACAATTGGATACCAAATTAAAAATCTCAGAACCCAATGCTTTCAGAAATATTGAGCAACTAATGTTTCGAAAAAAATGTGATTAATAACAAATACAACTAAAAATTAGGTCCATTTATTCGAGAAAATAATGAAGTACTTTAAAAAATGAACTGAAAAATGGCGCGAACAATGTAAATTAACGGTTTCCACGAGCTCAACCTCGCGCCATTTGAACCGTCTTAAAGATGAACATTAAAAAACTTTATAATCAAAATTAACTAACAGAAAAAAGATAGATATTCCTTGGTTATTGAAAAGAAAGCAGAATGAATCAAATATTGGATCAGATATTCTGAGACTGTACATTGATATGTATTAAATATAGAAACATTTTTTTGAAAGCAGCTAAAAAAGGCGTTAATATACGCTAAAGATTCGTTCCAAGTTCTTTTTGCAAACCATTGTAATTATATATATATATACAATGATTATTGGAGAATAATGTATAAGGCTCTTTTCTGTTGACGAATTAATAATGTTCAAGAAGAATATAGGAGAAACACTTTTTACTGCTCCTATGCATACTCATTTATTTATGAATTTCTTACATTTTATAGTAAATTCCGTAGATAGTTTCATGACTGATAAGAAAATAAAATCCAAATTTTGTTTCTATTATAAATTTAACGCTTTCTATATTATCTCTAATAATCTTTTTTCTTCTGCCCAAGGCTATTGGCAATAAATGCATCCGAATTCTGTTAATTCCTGACATTCGTCGATGTTTTTAATAGTTTCATTTGACCCGATATTTTCTACTTCGTTTAGCTTGCATAACGCATAAACATTACCCGTTATCAAATAATACACGAGTAGCATAAATTCAATTGGGCAAAATTATTCAATAGGCAACTTTTCGCTTTTTAAACATAATGAACGAGGGTTCATCGCAATTATGGTATATTACGAAACTTCGTATATTTTAATATGTGTGTCTGAACTCTGAAGAGCTATTTGTGGTTACGATATGTATACGTAATTAGAACAAAATAACATTTTTCTGACGAGCAAATATGGCTTGATTGTTACTATTACTTTTTTCAACTCGGCTAGAACACTTCATGCACGCCCATCAGCTTAACAATCACACTATTGTATTCAAAATTCAATTTTATATTTGATAGCGTGAGAAAGGGCGTTTCATATGTTAAGCCTTGCATTGAAAAAGAAGAAGACGAAGGAAAAAAAATGATTTTTCAGAGTCCATCATCGTGTGTTAATCTCAAGTCTATAGTATGTATTTAAACGCGGTATCAACGATCGACCGTAAGAAGGTTATCAAAGCATTTATATTCATCAATGTTAAATACTTTATTCTTCTTATCATTGCGAATGAACAAAGCCTTATGTAAATCGATGTCTATTGACCATTGTACGAGTCGATACGTATTAATCTTTTGAATTTGTTCTGGCGGAAAAGCAACGACAGCTGTATTATCGATTGGTCGGCCTATCTAATGTGCATCAGAGAGACGGCAGACAAAAAGAAAATGAATTCGTCTTATTCAATCTACGCCCCTTATTTGTTGTCTAGGATAGAAACAACAGAAACAGGAAACAAGGATTCATTAATAACAAAATGACGTTCTGTGCAATAAAAGAATTTCTCATCAATAAAATATCGAAGAAAGAAAATGCTTAATAATTAATTACCTTTTGACAGGGTTGATTGATCTGTTATTGAGGATTGTCTTTGAAAACAACAAAACTCAATAAGTAATTTACAACAATCGTCAAATGCACGCTTATAATAATCGACGTTGTCATTTAATTTTAACTGAAATTCATTTTGTGTTTGATAATGATTAAAAAGTGCTAAAATATTTTCGTTTGTCTTTTTTTGTGTTATTGAATGAATATTTTGAAATTTTTCATGCATCGTTGTTTTGTTATTATCAATTAAAAACGTTATTATAAATCGATGGAAAAATATTTTATATAATGTAATTGATTTTTCTAAATGATTCATTGATTGTAACATTGTTTTAGTTAATACTGTTGGTTTTGGTTGTTGATTTAATAGTTTTTTATTTTCATCATTTACTTTGTTTATCTGTTTTTCAACTTTACGTACCATATGACGAAGAAGACGCTCAATATCATGTAAAGACTGTTGTTCATTTATTACTACAGACTCTTCTAATTCATTTGTAGTCGATGTAGATGTAAATTGATTATTTGTATCAGTTGAATTGTCATTATCAGTATAAGATGTATGTTCAAGATTTGTTTCCGTATAATAATCATCGTCATCATCGCCACCTTCATCGTCGTCATCATCATCATCATAATCACTATCAGTTAAATTTTCGTCAAAAAGATTCAATATCGATTGATTTCGTTCGGACAATGATAATATATCGTCACTTGTTGTACGATGAAATATCGATATACGATGCGTTGAATTTGTTGGCACAACTTTCTTTAAAATTTTTAATAAAACTTCAACACACAATGTTAATTGATCTGCTGTAAATTTACTAATATTATTATTCATTGTTTTTATAAGATGATAGAGCATTTCAGGTAAATGCTCAGATTGAATATCAGTCGTGGAATCTAATGCAGCAGTATCAAGTAGCATATTTATTATTCCACACAATTGTTCTATTGTAGATCCTGCAGTCATTACCATTTGATCGTGTTGTTCAGTTACAATTATATCAAAATTTTTCGTTAGAAATTCCCATATAAAATATGGTTCAAATGTATCAAGAAGCATATTCAATGTTTTCAATGTTTCAGAACGATGATTCTCTTGTTGAGCATTTATTGATGTCAATTGTTTAGCTGGTAAATAAATCTGATGATAGACAACTAATAGATAACTCATTAGAACATATTCGATTATATTTGGACCAACATCAGGTTTATCAACTAAATAAAATATGAAAATGGTTGGTTCTTTTTTTCTTTCGGAAAAAATTTGATGTAACGATTTGACCTATGAAGTACGGCAAATAGTGTAAGTGCTATGGTCATTAGGATATCTTGAGTGTACTATTCTGGGAATTCGATCCTTACAAAACAAAATGTCAACTATTTGATAAGAAACTAGGACGGTTAATGTATGAAAGACATTCTTTCTCTCCTTCTGTTACACGCATAGTTGTTATTGGAATGTAAACTATACTCTATAATGGTGTACAAGGCTAGACAAGGACAAAAACTATTTCTGTTTCGCAACTAATATTGTTTAGTTATATTTGTCCGATTCGAGTACGTACTATTAGAAGATGAAAAGGGTAATATGATTGGATATAAAAAATTGTGGTAAAATTTCTGGATTTATTAACTAATTACTGACTGTCACACAAGTCAATTAGAATATATCAATAAAATGTTAGTATTCAGTTTCTTGTCTTCGGGTCCTATAGAAATTGATCTTTATCTGGAAGAAAATAACAATACCTATCCATTAGTATTTATTATGTAAGACAGAAGGATATATTCAAGTCTTAAAAAATATTAATCCTCATAGTATGCTAACATTATGGTGCAATGACTTTAAGCTTAAATCTTTTAATCTATTCGTTTCGATGAAAGAAAATCATTTAAAATTCAATAAAAATGAATATATATATATATATATTTAGTCATACCGAGAATAATAAGCACTCGTATTAATTTTATCAATGTCCATGTCGATGCCATTGATTCAACAATACTTGCTAGTGATGCACTATTTTCATCGGGTATCATTTGCTTTGATTTCATTGTTGTTGATAATGTATTAGAAGATATTGTTTCGAGAGCATGTAAGAGAGATTGAATTAAATTTTCTTTTGTATATTGAATAAAATAGGACGATGAATCGAATGGATCATTTGTTACAGCTAATGAGGTTGTCGATGAGTGTATTTCATTTATATTCTGCTGTTGAGTTGTATTATCAAGAGGTGATTGTTCTGTACCAAGAAACCATACATATATACGTCGGTTTAATGACATATCACGTTTTAATAGTACATGCAAGGCGACCGTTATTATTTTCATCAGATCAATTTTAGTTAATTGTTTATTGTGCATTGGTAAACATACAAGAAGAAAATCAAGTATAGAACGTTGAACTAGTGATTGTTCACGATCTTGCAGACATATACATACAGCGGATACCTGAATGTAATAAAATGAAAAAATAATAATAATAATAAGATTGTTTCTATTCGAAAATTTTATTTACCATCGTTTCAACAGATGAGCCCATTAAATAAAGTTGATCTTCCATAGTTTTTCTTTTGTCAAAATGATTTAATATAAATGTCAATGCTGAGTGTCTTGCTGCGGCAACTAAATTTGTGGCTGACCATATACAAGTATAAAAATAAAATTTATCAATTCGATTTGATAGATTATCAAGTAATGCGTATATTCTATCATAATAATCTGCGCCTTCTTCTAATGCTGGAAATAATCCAAGTAAAAAGCCAGTTAGAATGGGATTGAGTGCTTCATCTAATGGTAGAAAATATGTTTCATATAATGTTAGTAGAACAGGTTTAACAGGTAATGCTGCTGCTGGCAATAGTGGAAATAGGCCACATGAATATATGATAATATCTCGTTGTAAATTTCGTTTTCCGATCATACGAAATATAGTTTCATATACTTCAAGCGTTTTCAAATGAACACCAGATGGTAATGCTGGATGAAGACATTGTGCAAGACGTTTCGATAATGTTATACGCTTAGGTATTGATAAAAATTTAGGATAGCTTTCAATAGTCTATACATAAGAATGAATGAACGAACAAATAAACAAAACAAAAGTCGTAGGTTATTTTTTTGTTCTTCTCACCTTTTTTACTTTGACCAGATTAGTTATGAGATCAGCCCATTCTGATGAATATTCGAATTGTTTCAGAACTCTTTCTAAGTTGGCAATAAAATTTTTATAACGACCATCATTTAACAAGGCTACTTCATCACTAGGCATTAAACTCATGGTGTATATTGAAAACAATAAATTTTACTCGTTGATTTCAATCAAGGTACAAACAGAGTTATATTTAGAAGTTAATAATTACGTGCAATATATATTATTATTGGATTCGTACGAATGGGACGAGCAGGTAGACCTCAACATTTAATCGTCGTTATAAATGGGATGGGAGAAAGAATCGAACGGTCTACGTCGCTGATGAATCATGTGTTATTTAGCATATTTTATTGGCGAAAGAATTTAACCAATGACAAAACAATGTTTTTTTCTGCACGTCACGTTGCTTTTGACTCATTTTATTGTCAATTCCTTTTGTCAATGGCGTGTATATAAACATTTCGATATTTTTTTTATCTTAACTATTTAATCTTGTGTCATCGAACTATTCTTATTATTGTAAAGAAAAACTAAAAATAAAACAAACAATGTTTGCCACCCAAGTTCCACCTACATGGTTTATATTTATTTATTTTATTAGTTTTATTTCTCAAAAACAACAAATTTAATTCTTTAGGACTGATCGTGATTCTTGTTTTCGCTGTCGTACAGCATTTTCAGCATTTACTCGTAAACATCATTGTCGAGCATGTGGAGAAACATTTTGTTCAATTTGTATGTTTGATGATATTTGAGATATTTTTATTTTCAAAAATATTTATTTGTTTAGGTTCATCTAAATCAAGTTCACTACCAGAACTTGGTATTGACGATGAAGTGCGAGTTTGTGAATCATGTTATGATCGTTTATCAACGTAAATTTTCTAATATAATATCTAAACAAAAATGAATACTTTTCTTTTCCTTAAGGACTGGGAGTATGCAATCAACACGATCATCCGTACCAGTATCAACAACAAATAAACCGAAAGGAAAAAGTCAAGCTGAACTGGATGAAGAAGATGCTCTTCAATTAGCAATATCATTATCACAAAGCGAAGCTGAAGAAAAAGAACGCCAAAAGAAATTACTAACACAACAATATGCAATGTCAAATATTCAATTTCCTCCAACACCGTTATGTTCAGCACCAATGGCTGATCAGGTATTAAAAATTCTATTTACTCAAGAATCAATATCAATTTCTGAAGGTTGAAATTTATCTAAAACATGTGTTTATACAATCGTAAAGATCAAGATTTGTGATAACCTTGGTGTGTATTTTTTTTTATAACAGGATGATAACGAACAAAAAACGGTCGGCGGTGAATTAGCCAAATACTTAGACCGAAATTATTGGGAAGGTCAAGTATCAAAAGATCTTGGAACCATAACAACAATTAAGACAGTATATTTGTCAGTTGATAATAGACATTCAACGGATAACTTTTTTTTTCTATCATTGCAGGATCCATTAAATAGTTTTGTCGGTGACGATGACATTGATGCATTTATTAGTTCTGCTAATGAACATATAAATAATATTAAATTTCGTATGTTGAGTAATCAACAACGGGGTCGTAATATTGCTAATGATACAGCTGTACAATCTGTTTTTTTTATTCTTCAACACATGCATCCTGAATTACATTATTTTATAAAATCACTTGATAACAGACAAGGTTTCAAATTTTTCTAAGAAAATAAAAATGATTACTAAAATCTATGATCATTTGTTTTTAGCCTATTATGAAAGTTTACAAGATAAATTAGGCCAATTAAAAGATGCACGAGAAGCATTGAATGCATTACGTGACGAACATCTTGAAAATAAAAGACATCAAGCATTTGAGCGTGAAAGACAACGTCAAATACAATTAGCTGTTAAACTTGATGATATGCGTCAGAAGAAACAAGTAAATAAAAACGCAAATTCATAAATTACTCGTGTACATTATAACTTAATTAGGCTTATTTGGAATATCAAAGACAAATACATCTACAACGTCTTGCTGAACAAGAAGCTGAAATGCAAGCACGTCTTGATCAACAGCGATTTTATACTCAACAACGTGAACAAAAAAATCAAGTATAAAGTTTCTTTTTCTTGTGAGAATGAAATAGCTCTTATTTCGCTTTTAAATTAGATTCCCTATGTTCAACCATCGCCATCTGTCGGCTACTATCCACATCATCAATATCCCGTGCTTTCATCTCAGTTAACGTCATGTACATTCTCGATGGGGCGTAAGTATATAAAATTAAAATAAAACGTCAAGAAAAGTTTTCGCTATCACAATGGATGACATTTTATTTTTAATCTAGCTTTGTCAGACGCTTCAATGCAACCTGTTGCAGCTCCATTATCTCAAATGCAACAACCATATGCTGTACATCCACCGATTCAATCAAATGAACAAACATTAATTTCATTCGATTAAAGAGAATAAAATAAATCAACATTCGGTTTTCTTTTCTTGTTCAGCTTTTCTTGTTGTATAATTTCGGTTCTTGTACGTTATTCATGCTTCGGAATAATATCCTATATCGCACAGTGAGAAAATGGTATGTACCTAGCTTCTGTTGTAAATTTTAATTCTTTGAAATATATATAACAAATAATTATGGGCTAAAATTCAACACCAAATTTGATCTATCAAAGATAATGGTCTTACAATTAAATTAGTTTAATTGAAGGTATCTTCAAATAACAAGTTACATAAATGATGAAATATTTTCTCTTAACTAGATTTGTTATACATACTTTTTCCTTTCGATTATAAAATTTGAGTATAATGAATTCATGCTCAAGTAAGTTTTTATACATTTTCAGAATATAATTAAGATTAAGTGGCTTAAACTTTCTGTCAGGGACCCATTCATTTAGTTAAACTTCAATAAAAACTTGCTGTAAGCAACCTAGATCGATCATTATGACGACTAGATACGGCTGTATTTTAACATTTTTGTATGCACCGTATATCGCAGTGTCGTATACGGCAGAACACTGCGACTGTTTAGAAGTCGTATCCGATCGTATACGGCCGTATCATAAACAGGAAACGACCAAGCACTACAACGTATACGACCGTTTACGGCCGTAATTCTGAACAAACAGAAAAATTCATTCATAAACCCCTCCGATTGATAATGACCACACTACAGGCATTAGTTCTACCACATTTCCATAGAAATCACACTAAAAAAATGCAAGCAGCCAAAAACCAACTCTAAATCACACCGAAAATCACAGAAATCATACTTCCAACAGATCTTTTCGGAACACTCTCTATACCCTAACTCTACCGAGAACACCTAAAGCTAACTCCCTATGATTTCCCGTACATCAACCAGCAAAAATCATGACAAATCTAAAACAACACAAAAAGCACCGAACAAAACTTGCTAAAATCACCTTCGAAGAGATATACCCACGAACCACGAATTAGGACTTTAACTATCGATATAGGAATTCAAGGAAATCAAGATTTTCTGAATGACTCATCTCCACATTAAACAACAATAACGAAAATATAGCGATTCAAGGAAATCAAGCAAATGCAGGAATTCCTTGAATCGCTACATTTTCCTTATGGTTGTTTATTGTGAAGATGAGTCATTCAGAAAATCTTGATTTCCTTGAATTCCTATATCGATAGTTAAAGTCCTAAATCGTGGATCGTGGGTACTGCTGCCTTCGAATGAAGTATAGTAGAGAATCGTGGGTAGCAGCATTAGATCTAGAGCATCAAGTGATCCTTATTAGATGATTTCTGTTTTATTCTGCAGTAAGGATCACGAGAAATCTGAAAAATAGAAAAAGCATCAGAGAAATCCTGCAAAAATCACCTTTTGGAGGAAGCATCGTAGAGAATCCTGGATAGCAGCATTTGATAGCGAGCATCTCGAGATTGATATTGGATGATTTCTGATCCATTCTAGAACAGGGATCATGAGAGATCTTGAAAATAGAAAAAGCATCAGAAAAATCCTGCTGAACTAATCTTTTGAAGAAAGCATTAGTCAAGATCATGATAAAAAATACCAAAAATCAGATATAGGGTTATAAAAGTAATAGCACGCATGGAAATCGGTGCTAAAATTAGAAGAATCACTAAAATCTCCTTTATGTTTTTTACGAAATTGGATTTTTCCGATCGTAGATATACCTGTAAAGATTGCCTTTTTTTTTAATTGAGTTGATTGCTTTAGTAGTGGTTAACAGCAATTCGTTATAGGAATATGTTCTGTATCGATCAGCTTCAAAGTTTAACTAGGTTGTAAGGGAAAACGATGTTTTTGTCCGATTTAATGCGAAAAGTCAAGTGGAATTTGCGGATCTTTCAGGCAGAAGGGTTCTAGAGGTCATACGGAACCTATGTATTCTGCTGTTTCGAATGAATATGTATAGGATTTCTCGAATGTTGTACATTCAAGCAACTGTAGTTTTTGATTTGCAGCTGAAACCGTAAAAAATGATTTTTGCTCGAAGTCTGGTTTTTGATAGAAACCGGCTTTGACGAGCTTAAGTGGCATTGAAATGAAGCATAAACAGCTTGTTATAGGTGAATCTGAAGAGTTGACGATAGAGACCTGCGAAGTCAATTTTTTTTATTCCGAAACCCGACTCCGACTCCGAAAACATTTTCGTTTCGCTGCCTCCGACTCCAACCCCCGACTCCAAAAATTTTTATTTTCTGACTCCGACTCCGACTCCAGAAAACTCCAAAATTTTATTATTGAAACGGGCAATCTCTGATACAATAGTCGAAAGATTATTTTCAGTTTCAAAGAATACTACATCGGAAAAAAGAACCAACCTACATTCCGAAAATATCAACCAAAAGTTATTTTAACAAGAAATTTAACTTTGTTGAAAGAGCTCTTCTGTGAGAATGGAAGAACAAGAACCATTTCAATGTCATCAACAACCACAGCCTCATCTGCAGATTCTATATCAATATCTATTATGCCCAAGCAATCAAAATCTAATGATGAAGACAATTATAGTAGTTTGGATGATGCTGAAATATTTCTTGATTCATGATATGTTTTTATTAAGTTCATCTCTCGAATTTTATAGCTGCAAGATGATTAGTTTCTTCTTTTTTGTCCTGAAACTCATTTTCAATATATGAAATAAGTGATGCCTTTGTTTTTTTTGCCTCTCACAATATGAAAAATAAAGATATTGTTGCATAAAATAGCAAAATTTCATCAGACATAATTATAATTCTGACTCCGATTTACTCCGAGAAGTTTTTCAAAAAAATTGACTACGACTCCGTCGGGATCGGGTTTCCCCGCAGGTCTCTAGTTGACGAGGTTGATAAAAGATCTCGTGAAGTTAGAATAATATTTAGTTAAAAGGTGGGGCACGTCATGTCTTCTGTTCTTACCCATAACGTTCAAGATGCAGAAATCCTGCTTTTGGATTTTTTCAGTGAAAGTGAGCCGTAAATAATAGGGTTTTGTCGCAGATGCTCTATTAAGGATGGAAACAGATGATTTATGATATTTCTCGTTGATAAATGATGAAAGACTGAAGAATCCTGGAAATGTGTCAGAAATCGCAAGCAGAAATCATAGAAATAATAAAGGAGCTCTCAGATTATTGTGGAGTATAGAGTTTTGGTTTGTGAATAAATTTCAGTGTTATTGTGTTAATATCTAGCTGGTTTTATAGTTGTTTAATAAAGTAGCCAGACGTTGCATCGCTTTTGCGCTGTAGCATTGGCAATGATTTGTCAGTTGAGGCAGTATTTCTTGGTGTTTCTATGATTTTTTCATCTTAACTATTCAAGTTTCGAATAGGGGATATGTCTGACGTGAGAGGCTTGTACCAATAGTCCGACTCTTCACGATAAAACGATCGACGGACGTTGTTGTCATATAAGCTGGAATGAATTGTATCCATAGTAAGCTCTATAGTTCGTGATTTATGAACTGATTTATGAGTATGCTCCGGAGTATTTCAGAAATTCGCCACCGAATTTCCGAGTTTTCTGCACAATAGAGAATTCTGACAGTCTTATGCTTTATTTTGATGTTCTATCTGTCTATTCCTCATGTTTAAAACTGAGAAAAAAATCTCATTTAAATGAGTTTGTTGGCATAAAAAGCGATGAAAATTAAAGTATTTCTGTCTGATGGAAAATAAAATTGATATAAAAACTAGCTAAATTTCTGATGACAGATAACAGATTATTCGATTTTTTTATGGGTGCCCCCTCCCTTTTCGGGCGTGATAAATGTTATTTTTCTGATTTTTTGTTTTTCATTCATACTTATGCCGTGCACTATGTTCTATCGATCTGTTAAAAAGATCCTTCCTTTGAACGCGTTTAGGCCTTAAAAAGAATGATTTCTGAGACGCCCTACCGGGAAAAAACTCCATTTTTGCACTTTTTGTGAAAAAATCCGTCTTAACATTTAATCTACTTGTAGTTATTCTGATTTTAGCGTATGACCTCGTCCAAGGAGCGTATCAAGATGCGTATGACCTCGCCGAAGGAGCGCATCAAGATACGTAGGACTTCGTCCAAGGAGCGTACCTAGATGCGTATGACCTCGTCCAAGGAGGGTATCAAGATGCGTGAGACATCTTTCGACTTCAGCTAGAGATAAACGATCGAGTTTAGTAGTGGTAAACTAAGAATCTAAATGAATCCCGTTGCATGTCTTTCATCAACCATTCATCATCTGACAACAGCTTTTCATCCTCTATGATCTGTTTATTCCCTTCTCTCTGAAATAGACATGAAATACACGTGAAGATGGGATGAATTTCAGTCGATATGCTGTTTATATCTGTTTGCTTGTATGACACAGACATCAACAAAAGTAGTTTCTGGACGTAGAAAACAAGTCGATCGAACGCGCAGTAGTCGAAAACCTACAAACAATTAGAAAGGATAAAAATAATGGGTATTCAGAAAAAACTTGCAATTGAATTTTGTTTCGCGTTTTACTCAAAATCAAATTTTAAGGAGAAAAACTAGTGTTTCGTCCCCGTTTCTCCAATATGGTAAGAGTGATCGAGCTGAAACTTTTTCTACATATACTAGTCACCATTTTGGATGGGGATTTGTTTTTATTCCAAAAAATATTACACTGGTGGGTTTTGGCAACTTTCACTAAAACTGCACTAGTAAAACAACAGTAGTTTTTTTTAGGGTACATCCGGTATTTTGACCTTTTTACAAGTGGGAAATCTGCTGTTTCCCCCTTGCTTTTTTATCTAAAGGACAAAAAATATAAGGAAATCCAAAACACTACCCACCACAAACAGTGTCCAGTGTTTGTGAAAAACGTTTCAATTCGATCGAACATTGGGCCTCTGAGAAACGGGGACGAAAAGTTGGGTCATTTTTATCGATTGCGACTCCAATATTTCATAAAATACAGCATTTGTGAACTTGGATTCTAGCACAACTTTTGATATACTCTACAAGATCTATCTGCCACGAAAGTTTCAAAATTTTCTGATGAGCCATTCTTCAGAAACCCGGAAAGGGGAGGGGCATCCTTAAGGTTTAAATCCTACTAATAGGCTTTTCCTTTTATTAAAATTGATTAAATTGTTTCTTCTTGGAATTGATTGTGTTGATTTCTGATTTGAAACCGAATTTTAGTTGATTTTATGTTCAAAATTCATACTAACTTCATTATTTATTGAAAAACGATACTTCAAGGAATATAAGATTTTGCTACTCTTCGTGGAAAAAAACCGTGATTTTCACACGTTTGTGAAATTAGTATCGTACTCGAGTGAAACCTGCCCGTATTCTTTTGTGCTATTGTTCCAACACGCATACTCATGTTCCTAGTAGAATTTCTTATGCCCTATCGAATGGTATATTTGGATTAGCTTGATGTCGACGCATTCTCCTGAATTTTCGAAAAATCCAAAAAAATCCTAGAATGTGCTCTGTAAAATCAAATTTTTCATCTTGCTGAGAACGGTCCCGAAAATCTCAAAATACTTTTTCTCCTATGAAATTCTAGCACCATACTCACCAAAGTCGTTGCTCTAAGTACTCCACTCATGATCGAAACACAACTTGAGTAGATCTGTTCAATGATTTCGGCAGATTTTTCATAGCTCAAAGGAAGATCCTCTGAGATTTTGTTCAGTGTTATCTTATCAGAGGTGAAGTCTGATTTCGAGCTACAGAAAATATGTGAACATGACTGGATAGAGTTCGTCGAGTTCCACTTGGAACATAGGTACAAGAGTTGAAATATTGCTTGAAATAAATATGTTCAGATTTTACTAAAAGGATTCCACGGATTCAATGGGATTTTTTCGCTATTTTTTGGATTTTCAGGAGAACGATTCAAGATCTAGTTAATCCAAATATACTATTCGGCAGAGTATATGAATTTCTTCTAGTATTGTGAGTATGGACGTTGGAACATCTGCGCAAAGGAGTACTGGTAGATTTTACTCGAATACGATGATAACTTCATCTAAACAATGATCACTTAATACTTCTCCCTGAGATAGCTTGAGTAAACTATAATCTAAAAAACGCTACTATACTTTAAGCGAACAGATAGTCAGCGTCAACGACCGTGCACGAAAGTATACGATAGAAAAACGGCAAACCTTTCCTGAATCATTTACTGTCATCGGATACAAACTCTTACTGTGATATCCGACAGTCGTTTACGGTTAGCGTTTAGTTACGATGGCCGTTTACGGAGATTTTTCACTTCGTTTACAATAACAGTAAACAACTACAAAATACGGTCGCCGTTTTTCATCGTGAGTGATAGGTATACGGCCGTTTACGACTCAGGATGGTCGACCTGGGAAGCTATACATAAAAGTAAATCGGCTAGTAGACAAAGAAAGACAATTTGAAAAGTAGAACGTTTGAGAAAATAAAAGCTTCTGTCATAAATTCTCATTTTGAAAAAATATTCATAATGTTATTCTTCTAATTTTCTTAATTTCAACTTGTCACAATAAACAAGCTAGTTATGATTTGTAAAATTTTCAATGGATCAAGAAAAAATTAGTCCATCGAAATTATGCTTTCAGACGACATCATAGATCATTCGATTCTTTTTTGGTGTGCTTCCTATAGTATTGCTTCATCTTGATCGGAAAATATTCAATAGTCTTATGAGTTCGTTTCATGTTTTAGAGAAGTTTTATTGCTCTATAAGTCTTTATAATTTAAATAGAATTTTATTTACAAAAATCCAGAAACTGAAACCTAGTGATTATATTTTCATTTTTATCAACGAATGAATACATTTCAAAAAAATCACTGCCCATATCGAACAGTCCGGCCTGGAAACGGCTAGTTCCGGTAGTTCCGTTGACTTTGTGGAAGCAGTATTCCGGTTGGAAATTTTCCGGTGATTTCCGATGAATTCGTGCCGGAAAGCACCGGAACTTGGCAGGAATCCGCCGCAAAACTTCGTCCGTATTTTTTATCGGAATATTGCTTCCATGTTCCAACAATGTCCTGTGTCTTCCTGCAGGATATGGTGACTTTCCCGCATATTTCCTGAAGTATCCCACGGGATCCGGTGGTCAGAATGTTCGACCTGGGTGCAAAATTGTTATTAACGTTTATGATATTGCGAGAAATTCATATTATATATGGACGAGTAATTTTCGAATCTACTCTATGTCTAGTACAAAGATTGCTGTTACCAAAACAGAACCTTTTTATAGCCACTGCGTCGCGCTCTTTCAAACATCATAAAAACCTTCATTAAAAAGTCAATCTGATCTTCAGATAGAGTGTAAAAATATTAACATTAGAGAATTCACTCATGTAAACAGAAACATGCTGTTTCTGGCTTGACATGAATTTCAAATTATTTTCATGGAGGATTTATCTTTATCCAAGAATTAATCGCTAAAAATAAATAACCTTCTTATGTAAGGTCAAGATTTCGATTTCTCTTTCCATTGTTTAGAATTCTATTTAACGTAGGTTTTTAAATACTATAGGATCACTTCGAACAATTAGACAATAGAAACATCAAGCGGATATTGACTTTCATTAACTTCAAGTTAGTATAGTTCTGAACGTAAGTGAAGTTCTTTCTATTAAAATTTTGAAATTAAAATATCGTCTATAAGGGAAAGTTCTAAATGAGCAAATCGAAATCAAGTTGAGGCTGAAACAATCATTGTTTATATTGAAGTATTTAGTTTTGTGAAAGCAAGTAACTGATCTGAACAAATTTAAAACATATTACGAAATAGTTTTACAATTAGAAAACATCGTCATAATGTGAGGATGAGTCAACAATTTGTATTTTCTTATTCATGAAAAGGTCATCAAGTTTTAGAGTTCACTTTTAAAATTTCTTCTAGACAATTTGTTTCTCGTCAACTGATAGGTAATCTTCTCATGACTATATTTAGTTTGGATATTGTTTCTATCTGTTTCAGTTAGTTTCATATTGCTTTAAAAATAAATTTTTATCATCATATTCTTGTTATACATTTAGTGTCATTTAGTGTAAATCTTTCATGTAAAATTAAAAACTAATCGTGTTACGTTGATTAACCAAAATTTATCATTAAAAAGACCAAACAAAATGAAATATTAATTCAATAAGAAAAGTCGTAGAAATAGGTTAAACTAATAGAATATGTATGAAATATCGTGAGTGCTCATCCATTTATTTTCTCATTTCATGTGTGAAAAAATTCTCTTGAGAACACAATATCTTGTAATAAAATATGTAAGCTGATTATGTTATCTCACCCACACTTTTTATTTAAATAAAGTTCATTTCATAAAGATTACCAAGTCTATTTTCAGCTATCTCAAACAACGAAGTCCTGTGCTTGTTTTAAATAATAACGTGATTGCAACACTTCGTACAAACAAAATATAGCTGGGATCACCTACTAAAACACATGTGTTTGTAAATTTTGTTTTTAATCCAAACCAAGATCAATCTAAGAACTTTCAATGATTCTAATTTAAAAAGTCTACTGAAATTAATTCCTAATGATAACGATACCAATGAATTAATACTAATTGGCCTTTTTTTTCAAACCATTCTTGTCAAAAACAAGCGACTTGAGATGATAATCAATATAAGTTTTTTTCAGACTGTAAAACGTGCCACAGGCGGATTGTTTGATTCCTCCAAATATAAATAGAATATCACAGATTAGCGCTACTGTCTTGGGGAAATCGCTAGGTTAAAGTGACCTTTGAAAATTTAGCATTCATTTCACTGAATCTATACAGTAGAGAATCAACTACAAAATTTTTGGCTGACTCATGTGCAATATGATTTTCATTTTCCGAACAGTCGAATTAAAAAATAAGATGCGTATTATTAGCCGATAAATTTATATGTCAATCTATATCATTGTTATTTACAGGTTTGTTTTTGTTAGCATACAATAAAGTGAATGAATACATAGAAGAAAATGATCAGTATGATTGATTGATGATTCTTATTTTATCATTCAGTTGATAGACAAAAGCGTCTTTATTTTATAACAATTTAAATTAATTGTATACAACAATACTGATGTAATTGAAATCTATCTTCAATGAAAAAAAACATACTTATCGGCTTGTCGATTAGATAGAGTAACTAAATTTAGAATAATAGATTAATTTAACATAACTTTGAGCAGAGTTAGAGAAGACAGATATTATTAGATCTACAGAAAGCAATACAATACGGAATTATGATATTCGATGGCATTTCTTTTGTATATAAAATAATTATTGAAACTAAAAACAAGATAAAATATATATCATTCCGACATCAAACAGTAAACAAAAGTTGAACTATTTTTATCTTATAAGTTCTGATAGTAAATTTCATATACATATGTAGAATATTAGACAACTTGCTATTCGTCAATGTATGATTACAAAATAATATTGAAATTAATCATCGGTTAAAATGAGATTGTATGATGTGTAAATAAAATCGAAAGCAAGAAAGCATGTTTCTGAGTGTTTCAATCTTGCAAATGAAGTATTTTGACGTCACTATTTGAAAATACAAGAACAATGACGCATATGAATCTCAAATTTTCCCTTTTAATCCTGAATTATATTTACTTTATTATTCAGAATCATTTGTATTATTTCATGCTTGCGTAACAAACAATATAAAATGAGAAATAATTATTTTCTATATATATAGAGTAGTTGAGTGGCAGCCATTAATGTCGCTCAGTCAAGCCGTTCGTTTTGAAACTGGCGACCTCATATAAGAAATGATAGTAATGGTTCACGTGCGCATGTTGTTATTGACCCACTTTTTTGTAATCTTCAAAGCTATTTTGAAGTTAAGCATCACCAAAAAATAAAATAATTCAATATTTTTACAACAGTTGTTTTAAAAAACTCAAGCCAGAGTTCAATTAAAATTTATGAAATACAAAAATGCAATGTTTTGATGTATAATAGTTCGAAGTTCGAAACCTGATTAGCTTTTGTCAAATTAATTTTCGAAAATAGAATTTATTTATTTTTATACATTTTCAAAGAGATGTGTGCTTCGTCATGCAATCAATCTATTCCTCCTGAGTAAGATTACATTTGTAATAATTAAATAAACTATAGAAATACTATTCTCTTTTTTTTGTTATAGAGTTCAACAGAATGTTTCAGTACCAAGTGTAAAACGAAAGTTTATTGGTAATTATTCATTGAAACCCAACGATCATACGATAAACATATTACAGTGGAATATTCTTGCTCAAGGTATTTCATTTTAAAATAATAACAACACAATGATTATTTAATTGTGATATTCTTTTAGCCTTATCATATTCAGAAGGTAATTTTATTCGTGTAAAGGCTGAAATAGTTGCGTATGAAACTCGTAAATGGCGAATACTAGAACAAATACTTGTACATCAACCAGATTTATGTTCATTGCAAGAAATGGATATATATGATTGTTTTCTTAAAGAACAACTACCTAAATATGGGTAAATAAGAGAAATGAATGTATTTTTGTTTTTGTTTAATCAACTTTTTCTGTTGTTGAAGATATACCTGTTTTTTTACTCCAAAACCAAATTCCAGATGTCTGTCATTCGAAGATGATCTAGACAATTTCAAAGGTCCAGACGGTGTTCTACTCTGTTATAAAAGTAATCTATTTAGAGAAATCAGCCGAAATAATTATGATCTACCTAATGATGGTCGATTTGGACGACAAGTATGTATATACATATATATATATATATATTTATATTGAATTGTTTTAATATAACAAAATTAAATCCTTTTTTCCAGATATTTTCAAGTTTTGAATTAGAATATATACCAATAGCTTGTCCTATCGTACTTATTGGTACACATTTTAAAGCTAAAAAACAATTTGCAAGATCTCGTATAAATCAAGCAAATGCATTAATCGGATTTTTAAATAAAAACTATACAAAAAAAACAAATGTTATTATTGCAGGAGATTTTAATGGTGAAACTGACGAACCATTTTATGATATATTATTGCAATCTGGTTTAAATAGTGCATATAGACTTTTAATGAATAATAGTGAGCCACCTTATACAACATGGAAATTTAAATCCCGCGAAGACAGACATGAAAAAGAAGAATTTCGAACAATTGATTATATTTTTTATCGTTCAGAAAAGTTGACCCCCATTGCTTATTTGGAATTACCAACTAAAAATGATATTGGCCCTGATGGTCTTCCATCAGCCAACTATCCATCTGATCACTTAGCTCTTCAATCGATATTTCTAATTCATGCGTAGCATCTGCATGATATAGTTTGTATATAAATGTATACATATATATATATATATATATATATATATATTGTTCGTATGTATTCTCACATTGCCATGAAAACGAAACAATGTTTGCTTTTAAATATACACTTGGTGTGAACAATTACAACAAATAGAAGAAAAAAAAAGAAAAACTCAAATACAAATTACAACAAAACAAAACGATCAAAGTTTTTAATGATTTTTTTTCAATTTTTTTGTGTATTATTTTAATTTTGATCACAGTAAAACAGAAAAAAAAAGAAAAAGCAAAACAAACATATTTATGTCGAACTCGAATAATATATTCGCTTTAAAACGATCTGAGTAAAAGAAAACGAAACAAATGCACAAGAACAACAGTAGCTGAGAGAAAATGTAGAGAACGATAGATTAACATCACCGGTCATGTGGAATAGAGTTTACGAGATCTATCCTCGATTTTATTCCTATTCTTTGCTGATACAAAGAAATATCTATCGAATAAACCATAGAAACCATGATTTTTCAATCTCACATTTCATTCTAAATATCAAAATTGGTTTCTATAATTGATATTATTTTGAGAGAGAAGCAAAAATAATAAACGATTCTTACGCATCAATATTCTTAATTTTTTGAACATGTCTCATAATCAATTATATTAATATAACGATTGTTATCACATTGTCCACGTAATAAACCACAATAATTTTTATATAAATATCCATCATCACCACATGCCGCGATGTTCATACTACATTCACCGCTATGAGTAAAAAATCGTCGAGAAAATTGACAACGTATGCAAACCGGACGAGATTGACGAGAATATACACAACGCTCATATGGTTGACATAAATTCGGTCGACATTTGGTTTCTATTGATTTTAAGCAAACGAAAGAAGTCATAGAAATAAAGAAAGAAAACGTATTGTCTTGTTAAACTGCTTACCACAAGAACCTTTATGTGCTAATTCAGGTGTTCGACCTTGGGCATCTGGACTAAGACGCATAGCGCATACATTCTTATACGTAACACCATTTGTGCCACAAACTAGTCCAGGATCTAAAGTTGGATTGCAATGTTTTTTTGGATAACAAAATGGTTCACCAGTATTTTTAACTAATAAACAAACTGTATCAGATGGACATTTAACATTTCGACAATCTCCTATTGAGATTTAAAAAAAACATTTTAATAAAATTTTAATAAAATGTTTTTCTTCTTCTTACGTTGACATTCTCCATCATACTTTTTGTACAAACCAGATTGCTGTTTAAGACATTTCCATGCTGCCATAGCACATTCCGACGCATATGTTATATTATTGGATGCGCATAATGGCTGATTATATTTTGATGATAATGAATTACTTGAAGTACAAGATTCTTCACTACATACACACATTTCTTCTCCATTGATCCATTGACATTCTTGACCAAGACCACAATCAATATCGCATCGTTTTGGGGTAGCTATTATTTAATTAAATTTATATTAATAGATGTAATATAGTAAATACAATTAATTATATGAGCACTCCATATTACTTACTATTTATATCACGACATTTTTCAGCGTATTTATATCCATCTAAATCTTGAAGAATATCATCTGAATAATAAAGACCAGAACATTGATCTTCATTTACATTGTCTTCAGTAAGATCATAGCACATATCATTAATACGATGATTAAAACAATTGCCAGCTATAGAAACGAAAAGAAAAGAAAACATTTTATAATTACTTCTATTTTGACCGTTAACACATGAGTCACCGATTTGTTGACCTGTATATATGTATATATGTCAACGTTCTGGAAACAGGAAGAGGGGGAATAGGTGCCCTGTTCTTTTTTTTATTTATTCACACCTATTGTTCCTTTTTTCCAATCAGTAATATATCGGTTTAATGTCTCCTACTTGATCTTATTTCTTATTTCCCTTTCACGTTGCGTGCACTGTGCCCTTGACCCATTCTATATCTTCCTTCACTCATTATACATTTTGTGACACATATACGCCCATATACGCACGTCACTCAACGGTCTTGAATATCATCAATGTACACGGGTCTACTCTATGAAAAATGCGGATGAACGACAAAAGGAAGGATAAAATAAATGAAGACATGAATCATTTCTAATAGATATGATACTCAAATTAAATTTTTATAGGTTCAAAAAAAAAGCAAAATAAACACTTCTTTTCCTTTAAAGAATTGGACAAAAACAAAAAATACGATACAATAAACAATCAGGAAAATATAGCATACCTTGTGTAATTATGATATATCGATCAAAGAGAATGAAAAATGTAAAAACTGCAATGCAAACATCGACTAATAATTGAGAGGGCATTGTTAATAATAAGTGAAATAATAGATATTATTGAATAGAAACTTCTTTTTTGTTGTCAATATTTTAAATGTAAAAAGAAAATATTTGATGTGCTGTTTCGAAAGAATGATCTTTTTGTAAAATAGAGAGACAATATAAAATGATGTAGCTTTATACAAAAACGAAAAGTAATAGAAACGAGAGAGAGAATGAGAGAGAGAGAGAGAGAGAGAGAAAAAGAAAGAGAGACAAAGACAGAGAGAGAGACAGAGACAGAGACAGCGACAGAGAATGGTGATATGAAAGAAAGTTTATAACACCTACAGAGGAGAGACTGTAATATGCTAACGATTATATTAAAGAAAAAAAATAAGCATAGAAAATAACTTGTTTTAAAATAAAATCAATGATTAAAATTCATTAATTAGATCTTATGAATTAGGTAATCAATTTTTAATATGTAAATCATTCTCTTATAATAAATCATTATTATGAAGTAAATATTATACAATATGATTCCCTATGCTAAGGATTATCTTACAAACAAATCAGAATAGATGATTATGTTACAAGTAGTACAAGTAGCTATTTATTTTTCTTCTGTTTTTGCACTTTTCAAATTTGTACCTCTGATACGTCTATAAATAAATTTAAAAAATCATTGATTATTATTACTTTTTGCGTAGGTGAATATACGCTCACTTTAATAGAAAATATTTCCGTTTCACTAAAAATGATAATATGACTGAACTGCGTCATCATTTTTGTTTATCTCGTAAAGTCTTGCCTTCAATCGTATGAAGACGACAAAAGTCTCATACGATGAAATGAGATTTTTTTCTTGCGTATATGGTCAGGTATGAATGTGAATGAAAGGTGTGTCACAACAACCAGCTGCCCAGTTGCAAAATCATGTTTTTCGATCATATGGTCATATGAATGTATGCGCTTCAAAATGTCGCTCGCCTTTTCGACGATATTATGCAATATTAATGGGAAGAATAAACGTCGCCGTAAGGCAACAACGGCGGTAATAGTGACGAAACAGTGAATCGTTGTGTCTAACTTTTAGACAACGACGGTGACGTCAGGAAGATGAAGCACTTCCGGTTTGTAAATCATATTGCATATTGTCTATCGTGTCAACTTTCACGTGCTTGGAAAGATAATATCATTTGCAATGAAAACGTTTTTCGACATAAATTAGAAAAAGCAATATTTGGAATGAAATAATAAATGATAAACTGGGTATTCTCTCTTTTTTTCTTTCTTGTAGTTTAGATCGTTGTAAGTTGATATCAACCGAGACCTGTGTTATTGCAACTTTTTTTTCTGTTTATTGACTTATTCTTTAGAAAACAAAAGCATTGTTTTTCATTAAAACCTTGCATTATTCTTATTGCCATTTCGTCAACACTTTTACAGTCATTGTGTATCTTTGCTTCTTCTCCGGAGACGACCTTGACTAGGACTAAGATAAATATAGAAACAACACATAAACAAAAATGAGTTCATGTAAGAGGAAAAACATGTTTTGATGAATAAAAGGCACATCTGAGACGAAAGAAAACATCTTATTTATTCAATGTCACTTTTTTGGTACAGATTTACTTAGCAACTATTTTTCACTGTTACATAAAGGCTTCATGAAAAAGTCATTTTTTGCATGAAATTACTATTTTTCTTTTCTCATTTTCAAAAAGTTTGTTTGTAAAAATATTTAAATGTCATATGCAGGAAAATTGATATTCAAAATAAGAACATAAGAGTTCCTATTGAAAAGAAATCACTGTTGTCATCAGCAGACTTATTTTTTAATACTTCTATGACTTGTCTTGTCTCTATTAGATTTTCTTTGTTCAATATTGTTTTTTCGTTTGTTGTTCTTGTTCCCCTATGAAACAGTTCATATATGAACAAAATGCGCGATGACATTCATGCTTGACATGAGGAAATTTTACCATCATGAATTATTAATTAATAAATTTTAGATTGTTGACCGTAATTAACTTCTTGCAAGGTCATGCTTTTTCGAGTTCTCTCGATGTCTTACAATCGTAAAAGACACTGAAATTAGAAAAGAATTCTATTGAAAGTTTTTTTTTGTGTCAATTTTGAATATTATCTCGAAAATTTTCTAATACTTTCATCATAAATGATGCAATAATCTCTTGCGGTGGAATTCGAGCCATTTCAACGACCTCGAAATTACAAAATGTAAAGAATGATTGATGCGAATGAATAGAGAATGATGAGGATTAGAGTTCAAGGTACGATGATCGAAAGCATGAACAAAAAAAATGACAAGAAAAATCGATTTGCATCTCAAGGTTCAACTATTGTGTCCATCTATATAAAATAGCATTTCAAATACATATATGTGCTTCGTCAGAGACCTTTGTATGAAATATATTTCTGACACAGTTATAAGACAATCAAATAACTGATCTAAAAATAAATTTTCATCATAAAATTATGCTTAAAGATTTAATAGTTCGTCGATAAAATCTTATCAAGAATAGGTGAAGAATGAGGACAGTAACAGTAGTTATATTACTAAATTGAAAACCTAGTGGTAAACTAAAATCTATGTATAGATATTTAAACAGCTAATTTAACTGTACAAAAAAAATGATCTTATTTTATTTTCGATAAAATCCATGCATGCGGTTCACTAAATTTAACGAAATAGAATTAATTTACGAAATATTAAACTTCTCGTTTAGTGATCTTTGATGAATTCACACATGAAAAATCAAGTTTCTTTTAGATGTCACTTCTATTGATTATCCTAATATACATATATTTATATATATATATATAACTTCCATACGTAAGGTAGCTCATTACAACGGGTTTAGATCATTAGTAAACTTATTCTAGATGCCATTATTGTTTTCAAATGACGTCAAACGACATATCAAGTTTATGCGTCATAGTTCTTCTCAAAATAAATAAATAATGGTGCATAAACAGAAAACATATCATTAGATAATATATAAATCTATATTAAAGTATAAATCTTGAAATTGAAAATTTTCAGTCGTTCTTAATTGTTCAATCTGTTGGAAAAATGCGTGTGAAGTAAAATGAACGCATAGACTTGAGAAAAACTTTTATTGTGATTCTTTGAGAGTAATAATTTGTCAAGAATCCGATAGTTTTTAGGAACCTACTTGAAAAAATACTGAAAAAACAATTGAATGCTATTTTTAAACTGAAATCAATCAAAAACTTTCTTCATTATCGTGCATAGTTTACATTTTGAGTAGGTGCATAATCTTTGATTTATTTGAGGGAGTTCATTATAAATTATTTGACAGCAATCAGAGTTCTTAATATTGAATAATTTATAATCGATATAATGATGAAAAAGCAAAGAAAATGTCACGCAGATATGCACGTATGAGATCCTTTCTAAAAATACTATTGAAAGAAAAAAAAATGTCATCGTCGTGAACTTCTACTACATAATTTAATATATGTTATAATATTTATTTAAATATTTCACGACTTTTCCTGATTGATGTAGGAGAAATATCTTTTTTTGGCATTCTTATGAATTTTAAATACATAGAGTTGCATACTTAACTATTCAATATGCGCTAATATCCATAATAAATATCTTCGTACATTGATTGTGATATATATATCTATATAAATTATGAAATAAGCCTACATTTTTAGTTAATTAAGCGAAGTTTGAAAAGAATTTTCTAGTCATTCAATAGATTGTTTCTTACAATAGACTTTCAAAGATATTAGGATTGCAGCATGTCAAAAAGGTTAGATTTGAATAATTCTATGGTTATATGACCAATTTAAGTAGGAATCTAGTTCTTGATTCTCAGGTGATTTAGTTGAATAAAATTCAATCAAGAAAGTAATATACAAGCTCTCTATGTAATTAAATTCTAAACCTGATTTTTTTATGCGGGATATTTCTAATACCTTCACAACCAGTCTTTGTTTTTCTTTCTATTCATAATATATTTACAACGATTGTTTTTTTTCCTGTAATACGTCGAGCAATAATCAATAGACACGATCCTTATAAAAAAAAGAAAAAGTCGTGCTTTAAAATAACATTCTGGCGGAATCGGCTAATGAACTCGTAGGAACATCATGAAAAATAATAACGCACTAAATAAATACTTCCTTTCCAAATCAATTTAGCCTCCCCCATGGATGAATTTATATTATTTATAATAAAAAAACGTCAATCTATGTGTAGGATAAAATCTTGTTGAATTCAGATTTTGCATGATTGTTCGAACAAATATTGAATCCTGGAAATTTCATCTACATAAAGTTCGAGTAGGAGTTCGCAGATTCTGGCTTAGATACTTATGCAATTGATTTTTATTTAGATAACCTATTAGTGAGAGGTTTTGAATTATTAACATAAAAATGATGAAGATACATCATATTTTCTTTTTATACGAAGTTATGAAAAGAATTCTTTTACTTGTTTTATGATTAATGTAATCCCTTGGGTGGATTTTCCGAAGTTAGAGCTCTAGCTTTTGATTTAGTCATAGGCAGTATTAGTTTTCTCAGATACGATGAAATAAAGAAATTTCTGCCATCGTCATCTGAATTATAATCTGATTAAGAGGTTTTTTTCTGCACTCTCTTATGGAATATGATAGGTATTCTTTGTATACCATTAAACAAGTGAAAAGCACCATCCATATTATTATAAGCTCTAAATTAATTAATATTTTTGAAAAAACCAGCATCGATTCCTCTAAGAAATATAATTCTATTGCATTAAGAGTGAACGATGATGAACAAAAGATTGTTCATCAACATAGAACACGTCTGAGAAGCGCATTGACTGAACATGAGAAAAGTGAAAGGTGAAATGAATGAAAATAAATGAACTTCAGCTCTGCTAATAAGGCAGAAGAACTAATATAAATAACATTTTCTAGTGCAATTACACACTTAACTATCGGATAACGTATTTTTTGATTAAAAAATATAAAGTTTGTGGTATGGATTTACTTAGATGACGTTCTTCAAGAAGAAAATAATGTCCACTGACCTTGTTTTATTTCAAAATATTTAGAATTATTTATTTTTTTTGTCGGATCATGTTCAAACAAGAAAGTCCCACGATGTTTTGATTGCAATCTGATGGAAATTGATTATATGCAAATAATTTATTCAGCAAACAATATGTGAATCAACGTGTTGTTTTTCTTATTAGTTCATTGTTTCTATGAACAACACAGTTACCTAGATTTATTATTCTCAACGCTACATATTCAAGCTGTTAATGATTTGAAATTTTAATTTTAATTGAAATATGTTTAAACATCTCCATTCTACGCCGATGTTTTAGAATTAAAAATATATGCATGACTTTAGCAAAGTTTTAGATTTACAGACATGTGAAAAATCTTCTACTTTATGCATGAATCATTAGATGACAAGTAACGATCAAGTTAAGCACTTGTCTTTTCTCAAATCAAATGTAAAACTTGCAAATGAAAATGCTAAATTCAAATTGAACTTTACTGTGAGGAGCCCTTTATTTTTATTGATCTCCTATGAAAATCGTCTCTTTTGGATATTTCTCACGGTTTAGGCCACTTCGTCATTCGATTTATAAAATACTCTAAAATCTTAATATTATTATTATTATTATTATTATCATCTGATTGAACTCTAATCATGAACTATAAAACATTTGACTATACTCAAGGACTACGGTTTATTTATGTAATTTACGACGATTATTTTTCAACCTGCGCGCTACAATGAATATGTGACATATTTCTATTATTGACGTTGAAACTTGTGGAAATTACTTTTCACGTGTCCGTAATTCATTAAGAGTTATAAGTATCCATTTATTAATTAATTTCGAGAGAAACAATTATTAGCATCCGCCCGTATTTGACTCAGTACGTTGTGAAGCGATTTTAGATTAAAAATAAAATTATTATTGAAGGTACATTTTAGTACAGTAAATCAATTACAATTTGCACATCAAAATTTATCAATGAGTTTGTGAAAAGAAACATGTTCTTTATTAATTGAACAGTTGAAAACAGGAAATTTACGCTAGTATAACAACATGACCGATGAAGAAACAAAAACGAACTAGAACAATAGCGTATACTGTGAAAGATACTCGTTTTACAGGTGATAATGAAAAATTAATAATAGTTTGTGATAATTAAGTTCAATTTCGATAAACCTATGATGATCATTGGTAATTTTTTTATTAGTACTTCATACAACAGATAGAAATGGCTGTAAATAGTCTCAATTGGCTATTCTTACAATTATCTTTTATATCCCAGCAAAAATGAGCATTAATCTACTATCTCTAATTGAACAAACTTATAATGTCTTGGGAAAACGATTTGATGAGGTCGAAAGGTGCTTCCATAATTTTTTCCCTTCGATTTCTCGTTTGTCGTGAATATTATGCTGTGGCGATTTCTTCGAGAGTAACTAAAACACGAATGCATAGACTTTGCTAAAAATCTACTCATTCATATATTTTTACCTAGTCCTCATGCATTATTTGCTTCCAAATGTAAGTACTGTGTATGATAGATGGAACTACATGTTTCGCTTACTGCTGAATTATAAAATCACTGTATCTGTTATTTCGAATCTAATGGAGTATGGTTTTATTTAAGCTCATTTTAAATAATATTAATTTGTACTTCAAGTAGTTAAGTCTGACGGAAAGATAAGGGAAATCAATGATACAGTATATATAAGTGTAGAGGAATTTACTTCAAACACTTTACAAGAAGGCCAGCAATAGAAAGTAAGATCGCAGCAACCATTTTACTAATCGAATATTTTAAGACCCAATGAGTAATGAAAAATTAATCGTTTCAGATTTAATAGTATTTTTGGAACGGATAGCATCGATCGATCATAGGCTATAAAAAATAAAGATTTTTGACGATAATTTAATTTTTTTGAAAACTTGGCGGATGCCGTTGTTTGCTGGCTTTGACCAAATTCTAA
Source organism: Rotaria socialis (assembly GCA_905331475.1). Lineage (NCBI taxonomy): Eukaryota > Metazoa > Rotifera > Eurotatoria > Philodinida > Philodinidae > Rotaria > Rotaria socialis. The sequence goes on along the minus strand of CAJNYU010004051.1, from coordinate 257,613 downwards.
CAGGAGATATCGATTGATTTCTTCAGCTTTTATTATGTTCGGATGAAGTTTCTCGCTTCACTGGCGGATTTTTAATTTCTAGCAACTGCATAGAGAGAAAAACGCCACGAGTATTGCAGAACTTCTTGAATTACTATTTTCAACATGAATATTTTTATATTTTATTTTTCTTCTAAACAAACACTTTTATTGTTAAGCCGTGTGAAAATTTGAAGAATACAAAGCGGAATGATTAGCAATGCGGGACAAATACGTCTTTAGTGTGGAAGTAAGACATGAAGTAGGCGTTCAGCAAATATTATCATTCGTATCATATAATATACCATTCATAATTTCAACTTTACTGCCGTTAATTTGGTACTAAAAAACAAGAATAAGACTTGTCAACATTTATTCCGCTTATCATTTTCATTTAGACATCTTCTAAACTTAAGATGAAAGTGATGCCTAATATTTAGTGCAATCGTTTGCAATCTATGTTTGGTTTTCTGTTTTTAAAAATTTCAAGGAAATATATATTTTTCAACATGAAAAACCATAGATCTAGTAAGGCATTTTGCAGGGTATGTAGATCTTATCCTACCTTGCAGTATGCGGTCCTATTCTAGAATATCGCACAAATAATGTTTTATTCCACCATGTGGACATCGTTGGTAACTAAAAGCGGCATGCACCACTATCCGAATGGCAATTTAAGCATTACTTTCAAATACTCATTTCACTAGATAATGTTGCAGCAGACTACGCACGGAAAGATCATATAATTACTTAAAAGTATTTCAGTGGATTTTGCTCGACTTACAAAATAATAGAATCTTTAAAGAACTTGACGAATCTTGTGAAAATTCTTTGGATGATTTGTTAATAATTACATTTGATTTTGTTATGTCAATAACTGATTATCAGTAAAACTATTGAAATAGTAGATATATTAAACAATATAGTTTGTCTTCGATTCTATCAAAAATGTATAAAAAGTCGAATGTTATTTTTTTCTTTGATTATAAAATCAACAATAGTTACTCATTGAAAAATGTAAACTCATTTTTCTTACTGTTGCTCTGAAATTTTGTTCATTTATTTGATTCCAGTGTGAGTTGTGGTGTTTCATTATACTTTTCAATAAAGTTAACAGCTTCAATCAATAAGCCTAGTTTGTTAACCGTGCTGTTTGATGTTATGAAAGTTGTTTCTTTTGTAATTTCTGGTCTATGTCGCTGATAATAATGCAAAGATATAGTATCTATTTCTTGAGCCACATTAAAATTAATTTTTAAATTAAGCGCAATATTATCTGGTAACTTTATTTCCTGTGATGCTTTTGTGATATTAACATCTAGTTTTTCCGTCACCGTCTTGCCTTCAGTAATCTTTTTCTTCGACCTTTGCTGTTTTTGTATCATGAATTTCAGAATAGCCAATTTATTTCTTTGTTTTATACGTCGTATTAAAGCCTTTGCTTGACTACTATTAATTTTCGATGTCTTTCGTATATTTTCTCGTAGAACGGATTCTTCCGCCACCAGATGTGTAGGAACCATGCTATTGCCATTGATCAACATGTTTGATGCAAAGTTTTGAATGATTTTCGATTCTCGTAGATGTGCTCGTCTCCTGTTTTTCCTCTTACTAGTTGAAATTGATAGAGACTGTCCAGTAGTATTTACTGACGATAAAACAGAAGAATATGTTACAGGTGGTGTAGTTATGGGTATCCGATTGCAATTAACCATACAATAAGGTAAATTGTACATTAGATTGTTTGTAGAACATTTATGGTTGTTATTTTCGCCAAGATTCAATTTCTGCACTGGTAAAAGTTGCTCTGATATTCGGGGGCATTGTTCGAAGGTGTCAATTGTCGAATATAATGATAGAGACGGTGAAGTACTAATCGGCCTAGACTTATTATATATCATAGTTGATGGGATATTTGACGACATCATTAAGTTCGGTAGTGATAGTGGTGTCAAATGTGTTGTGCGTATGAAATTCACTGGAGATCTATATTTATCAAGTCTATGAAGAGCATTTGTTTTATATGGTAATAGTAAAGAAGAACAGTTATTCAGAAATATTGGCTGAGTAGTAGTATTCAGATATCGAGATGATCGTTGTTGTTCTACTACAGGAGACTGATTAATTCTTCTTTTATACTCTAAATTATAGACATGAATAATTTTCTAGTGAAGCTTTAATCTGCTTATTCGTTTACTTCGTTCTGTTTTTGTTGATGGGACAGTAGATGCTATTATAGATGATGATGATGATGATAGTGGACATAAAGAATTAGACTGTGTCCACATGTTCTGTTGATTTGTAACGGAATATGGCTGTGGCAAATTTTCATACTTCATTCCTTGACTTAAGCAAGGGCATCCACGTCTTTCGCAAGTGTTATGGTTCAATGAGGTATTGAACTCTGGCAATTGTATCTTTCCCGATTTTTTCGTAATTAAAATTGGATCACAAATTCTTGTACAGACACTAGAATTCATAGGAGAGACTGATAGATTATTTTGATGCATATTCCCATTGTAATAGTCTTGAGATAGATTCGGTTGCAAAGAGTATGCTAATGCCACGCTTTTATGATTCATATCACGGTTAGTTTTGAAAGGACTCATAGATTGTTGTATTTCCATTGAAGAGATATGATGGTCAATATTTCTATGATCATGTTCTATCGATGAAATATTTGTATTAAAATTTGGTGGTAATAAATACATTTGTGAATGATTTCCATTTGGGTGCACTATGTTTTGCAATTAAAATATCTCTTTTGGAATAGGAAATATTGTCTGCTTGGGCAACATTTTCTATTCTATAATACTGTATATGATGAAACAGCAATTTAAAACAATTACTAGGAGGAGAGATTTCGTTCTAGGTGTTTTAAAATTTAAGTTTTATCAAGATTTTTAAAGCAAAACAGCAAAGATATCATATCTAATTTAAAATTACAAGACAATAGAGTTATCTCTACATCAGTGACGCATACACTTTAAGTCCATATCTTCATAATTCTGACTGCAACAGCAACAAAATCTATCTTTTCATTTTAAAAAGATTATATTTACAATCGAAGCTCAGTACATCGTCGGATAATTTACAAAACACTAATTGTTTAGCAATAGAGAGTACACACTTGTATTTTTTTACTACTATTGTATTATGCGCAATTGTTCACGATTTCAAAAATTTCATCATAAATATTAATTAAAAATATTCTATATTCGTCTTAAATAAAATCGTAGTAAATGATCGTTTTGTTCAACGAATTATTTTCGTCTAAATAAAGAAAAATGAAAAATTTTTCCTGTTCCAAAACAAAATTGTGTTTTCGTGCTTTTGTAATAATATCGATATCGATTGTTGTTGACGTCAACTCAATAAACACTCCAATGTTTATGTCTGTGTTACGATGTTCTCCTTTTCTTCATATGTACGACAGTGTATTTGATGGGTAAAATGTACTTAACCGTAGCAAATACGTAATAAGTGATAGACAGTTGAACGAGGACGACAAAAATTGCACTTGTGTTCCCATTCGAGAGGTCATTGGAGCAAGAGTGAAAAGAAAACGAATCGTTTATTGTTCAGAATAAGAAGAAACTTTCCTGAAAAATTCCTCCATCAGATGCTCAACTAGTTATAATTAGGATAAATTCAATTACAACAAATCTACTGCGTAATACTTGTGTGCTTTAGTATCACTATCAGAGTAGGTCATCGTGTATACTTCCTGAACAATAACTATTACGAGTGCATTATAAACCAAATCATTTGTATGATATTATTGCATATAAAATTCGATTACTTTCTACGTAATCATATTGTCTATCAAAAATTATATAACTTTTTCTTTTTCTAGACTGATCATTTTTCAAAATGTACGCAAGACCTATTCTCGTTCCTATATATCGGCTTAACCATTGGTTATCTCTATATTGGTATAGACTAGAGCTTGTCTAATCAACAGCAGATTTTAAAGGGAACTCTGGAAAAACCATTAAATTACAACAACATTTTCAAGGTTTTCTTTCTTGCAGCAAAAATAATTGATACTCTCAGAAATGAGCTATAACACACTTTGTAACATGATGAATGCCCTCTTCAAGTCCAAAACTTTTCCATTGGATGGTCGTTCACTGAAATTAATTCTCCTTCTCCTACATTTTTGTTTAGCTGAGAGTTTTCAGGCAACGAAAATCTAAATTCATTTGTGTTAGTTACACAACTTTGACAACCTATTGACTTATTCGTACGCAAGCACGCATAGAAATTACTAATTATTCAATGTTTAACATTAAATTGATCACTTTCGGAATCGTCAAAAATAATAAAATGTTTCAATTGATGCATACTTACAACCCATAATTTTTTATTTATTAAAAAAAGCGAAGAAAAACAGGATTATCAAAAACGACACACAAACACACGCACGTACAAAGAAATTCTAAGCACAGTGAAAATCAAAATCAAAAATAAATAAATAACATTCAGCCCTGAGTCTAGCCGTCGTCTATCAGTATCATTGATAAGTAAGGGAAACAATGAATAATAATTATCAGACATCAAATTTCAAATACATCTAACAATGAACGTCCAATGATTTTTTTTCTCTTCTTCTTCTGTTAATTAATCGATATCACCGGTAAAAGATTAGTTCAAATAAATCAATGGGTATGTTTCTTATGTTTTCATTTTAAACATAAAGTTTGTCGGATCATCAATTATTTCTGGATAAATCCATGGATCATAACGATAAACAACAGTATAGTTTGTTACATAGCCATTACTTATTAATTCATCGATTTCATTTTGTGACCATGTATATAAATAATATAATCGAAAATTTTCCATTAAATAGGTTCGTTCATATTGCCAAACATTTTTTATCATTTGTGATAAATTATTATCAATTAAATATTTATATTCTTGATCATATGTTGAACCGAATTTAATATGAAATGTGGTTGTATTACTGATAATTAAATCCATATCGACAAGATTATTTGTATTTGTTTGATGTCGTATATTTATTTTATATTGACGAAATAATGGTTGATTGAGATGTGATTTTAGTTGTTGAAAATTATTTAGATTTTGAAGAAAATATACATGATTTTGTTTACGATATGGAATTAAAAAGGACTGATTGAATAAGGTAGAAAACAAATCATCATAGGATGCAAATGATATGAATTCTATTTGTTGATTCGGATTTTTTACGGATAATGTACGATTTATCCAAAAATCATTATCATTTTCAATGTGGGCTATTGAATATATGAACTTATTTGGATACGATATTGAATAATGTTCATTGAAATATGAAAAAAATGATGAATAAATTAATGAATTTTCTTCGAGAATAATATTTTGATTATTAAAATAGGGTGAAGATAGCACTGAATCGTGTGTGCTTGTAAAATCATAATTGAGACTTCGTAGTTGACTGAGAATGTCTAAAAGTATCAAGATAAAATTATTTTCCGATTGATTTCCGCATTAGTCTATTTAGATTCGTTGAAATTTGACATTTTTTAAAAAGATAGTTTCTCAGGCAAAATATTTTCAAACAAGACTTTCTTCGCCTGCTGAATTAATTGAAAATTGAGAGGGCACATAACTCGTTTCAGAAATGCAGACATAGTACACTAATTCGAAATTCTAAAACGAGAACTCGGCGTTCGGTGGAATTCAGCTCGGATGAATTTGTTGACAAAGATTTCATTTCCATTCATTAGAGTTTATTTAGTTCAGGATGTTCTTATTCCCATTATATCACAAATAACAGATACTTTTGAATTGGACACTTAACCAACTTATTGATAGTTTTCAATGAAACATACAAGAACATGTATAAGTGCTAGAGTGAGCTATAAAACATATTGTTCAATTGCTCAATTTTTAATAAAGAAACCACTCGAAACGATAGCCACTTGAACTCATATTACGTTTTCAAGGACACATTCGATCAAAGTAATAGAGGTTAAATAAGGTCGCCCTTAACGATGTAAGCATTCATCCTAAAGCAAACTTCTGAATTATCCTTGGCCTCATCATATTGATTGAGAGATAAAAAAAACATTTTCTATCTCGTGAACTGAATAAAATAAAAATGAGTTTCTACAGTTATTAGAATTTTTTTTTCGTATGAAGTCCTTTTTGTATCCATCAAAACTACGTAAACTTTACAATAATCTTTCCTCAGACTACTTATTTTCCTCACTGGAAACATTGATTTTCTCTCGAAAACTATTTCATCTGTTCATTCTACTTACCATTATTATGTAATCGTTGAAAGAAGATTTCATTAACATTATAAATTTCATCACTTATCTTATATAAATTCATATCATGTAATGGATTATTCATTTTCGGTAGATATGTTTGTTTATTTGTCCATGTTAACGGAAAATTCGCTACTAAATATCTTCCAAGATTAAGATCGAATAATTTCCCATGAATTTTATCAAAAACACAATTTAAATCTTCATCCAATAGCAAACCAGCAAAACCAAATGGAAAAAACACTTTATCGTTATAATTTTTTTCAATTAAAATTTGTCCATATAAACCGTAGAATTTCTCTTGAACTAAAAGACCATTATTATCATACATAAATAATGGTGAACCAATATCATCAGTTAATAGAAAATATTTCTTTTCATTTTGTTCAAAACCAATTAAATTATTTTGATGATCATAATAAATAATAGTTAACAATTTTAATTGTGAATTATATATATGCGTTATCATTCTTCGTTGTTGTTGATTTCCATAGATAAATCTTAAATAGTAACCAGTTACGGGATATAATTTCATAATTAAACGTTGCTCATTATCATAGATAAAATCGATCACTAATTGATTATATTTATATTTAATTAATAAACCAAATGAATTAAATAGATAGAGTTTATTATTTGATATTGCATGTAGAAATCCATTTTGATCATATTTATAATTTAATGTTAGATTTTCATTTGTTGCTATTTGTACTATTTGATTCCATTGGTTATATTGAATAGATGGATAAGATTTCGTTGAATTTAAGTTATTATTTAAATCATATTGATAATAGTCAATTGAATTTTGATTATTTTTAATACTAATTAGACGTTTTAAATTATCATATTCATAGGTATAGGAATATTTTTCGAGTTCGTTTAATGTAATTTTTATTTGTTCTAATAGTAATTGCTTATTGTTGTAGATAAATTCAATTGTTAAACGTTTTTGATTTTTATAATTTAAATTTAATTCTTTTAGACGTTTATATTCATCAATACGGCGTGATATTGTTATTGAATTTGAATAATCTTTAATGAAACATTCATAGATAGTTGGATATGTTAATCGTACGAAGGAATTCGATTGTAAATAGCCATAGTTCTCATTGTAATTTAATTGATAACTTAGTTGATAATTGGTTGAATAATTTTCAAGAAAATTTCTTTCATATGCTTTTGAAAAAATAAATCGTAATTCAAATGAATTTATGGAATTATATTTTATATATGAAATTATATAAGAATATTTATCATAATAATAATCAATCAAATTACTTAATAATGAATTATTATTGTATTCATAAATTTGTTCGTATATTTGTCCACGAGGATACGCAATATGAATTTGTTTTTGTGATTTTAAATATTCATATGATGTTTTACAACCATCAGTAAATGAATAAATTAAACGATTATTTTCATCGTATTTATAGGTTATGAGACGTTGAAATGGAAAATAAATTCGTTGAAGATTTGATTTAGAATCATATTCCCATATTTGTGTATGTAAACCGTAATAAATCAAACGATAACTATTGAAATATGTTCGATATTCGAGTGTATGTTCGGCTTGATTGGGCATGATGATACCAGTTATACTTCCAGTGGAATCTTTACGTAACATTACATTCGATTGAGAACCATAAGTTATTCCAACAGGCTAAAAAAGAATTAAAATTGTTCTTTTAGGAAAAGTTCAAAACACTGTAATCAAATGATTTCACTTCAGTAAATTATTACAAACAATATACACATTCTAAGTTAAAAATTAGCCTTATGAACTAATGAAAATGATTATGTATATCTGAGATTAACTTCAAGAACCTGTTTCAAAAGTTATCGTCTAAATTATCAGAGAATAAGACCTCATAGTGGTTAGCAATTCCTAGTAAAAGTATCTCACAACGCTTTATTCTCTTGTTCTAGTATGAACCACTATTACTCTAAATTCGGTATCTTAATTACATATCAACTATTGAAACTTACTTGTTCTCCATGTCCATAACTATATTTAATTGATGAAAGATCATTAAATCGTTGTATTTCAATTAAACGTCCACGTGTATCATACAAGAATTCTTCATAATAGGAGCCAATTTTCCAGCTTGATAATTTTTGATCGTTATCTTTGTATGTGTAACTAATCGGTAAAAATCCTTTTGTATTTATTGATTGCAAACGATATTTATCTGAATAGATCATTGTTAGAATTTCATTTTGTTTGTAATCTTGTATAATTAATTTGTTTTCAGAATGATCAAATAACATTGTTAAAATAATATTATTATTAATCTAGAATGAAGAAAAAGATGGATGGAAAGTACTCTTATTTATCATTTTTCTAAATTTTACCTTTAAATGACAAGAACGCACGTGTTCATTATCGTAGGGTAAAACGGAATAAACTAATGAATTTAAAAATTGTGATGATGAATTAAATTCAATTGTTTGATGACGATTTTTTAAAGTTAATGAACGATTTGAACTTGAAATCAATTTTACTGATGGATTTAAGGATGAAGTAATTATTGTCGAATTTGATAAATCTCGACGAACTAATCGTGGTTGATTGTCTAGTAAAAATGAAATTATGAATTATTGATAGAACACAATGCATCGGAATGTCATAGGAGATTCTTTCAATAACCTGACGGAAAGTCTCTATGAAAAGACGTCATCAAAAGCTTAGCTGGAAAACTTTTCGACTACAGTATGAAATTTGCTCGATACACGCGTCAGTACTCTTTTCAAAATCTGTTTACTTTTTAATTGAATTGTTTTTGATTTACTCATCAAATAAGTTGTATTTTCATTTGGACCAATAATATCTATTCGATAAAACGAATGATTAGCGGATGTGATCAATTCATTGAAATAACCATCTTCATGAATAATCTGAAAAAAACGCAAATTTTCATAATTAGTTTCTTTTCGTTTTTTTTTTAAATAAAACTCGGATCCTACTTGTTGAATATGTCCAGCTTTATTGTAAATAAAATGATTTCTAATTATATTATTTTTAATGACTCCTGTTAACAATCCATTATCATATGAAAATTGTGTAGATAAACCACTATCGTCAATGATATGTGCGAAGAATTTTTGTTTTGAAAAATTTATCTAAATTAAATTAAAATTAAAGAAAAGAAAGCAGGAAAAAAATCATTATTTACCTTTAATTTATTTCCATTTGGCATTTGAACAATATCATTGATACGCATAGCATAATCATATTTCAATAATAAACTTTTACCATTACGATAGATTATAGATTCTAATTTACCATAAGCATTTTGAGGAGAATCATATGTAAAATTAAAGATTGTTTCCCCTAGAAAAAAAAAAAGAAACTTAAGAATAAAACAGAATTTAGACACGTTGTAAAATATTTTCAATCCACTTCATAAGATAAATATGCTAAGTTGTTTCTTTAGTTCACAATCGCTCTAATAACAAAAGAAAGCAGCTTCATCCGACTATTCGCACGAGTGATTTACTAGGTAGAGTACATCAAACTTTTCAAAGTATATTTGAGGTTTCTTTATCCTATTCATGAAATTAATCAATCGTTATTAATCTTTAGTCATCAATAAAAATGTACAAGCTCAAGTTTAGTCCTTGTCAATACTCGACCTGTTAGAAACAAAATGTTAACCGATAGCACAAGAATTCCTTTACAGCTCATACACATTCCTGAAATATATGTAAATCTATTCAAATTTTTTAGTTAACGATTTCATTTTGATGACACACTATAGAAAACTTAAGTGGCACAAACCTGTTAATGCATCGATTGTTGCGCGATGTTGTCCAACTCGATTGAAAACATAAATTTCATTTTTATCTGTTGAATGAATATTTAAACCATTGTTTTGTTCATCTTCATTTGTTACTGAAATTGATTTTAATTTCAAAATTTCTTTCGAAGCAATATTTGAAAGTATAATTGAACCGTCGGGATAGTTAATAATGGATGCAAAATTGATTTTAATATTATTTAAATTAAGATTTAAATTTTCCAATTGATTATTTGATGATCGTAATACACGAATGAATGGTTTTGATTTTTCCAGTATAAATAAATCTCCTTGATGATTAAACGAAAAATCCATTGGATTATTTAATTGTACAAAATTGTCATTATTTAAACAATTCAACGATTGACCCAGAACGATTTCAATGAGATTAAAATTGATCCGTATACGATATAGATACATATCGTCTAGAATATATAAATCGCCATCAAGTGGATGAATATGTAATGTCGTTGGATTATAAAGATTAAACTAAAAATAAATAAATAATTTTACTTTTTTTATCTTCATCTTATTCTAACCTGATCAAGTGAATAACTTCGATTACATGATAATTGTTTATGGTAATCTATTTGATAGTCATACGATCCAACAAGATTTGTAACATGACTATTTTCAATATTTAATTTTCGAATACGCTGTCCATCAATAAAATAGATTGTTCCATAACGATCAATTGTTAAACCTTTCGGGTACGATAATGAAACATCTTTAGCTAATTGTTCATCACCACATGTTATATTATGAATTAAATCTAATGTACAATAATGGCCATCGCCAATAACAATTTCATAATTTTGTTTTAGATTTTCAATAGATTCAGTTTTTATTAAACGTATAATTTGTCGACGATGATAATCGGATATATATAAACGACCATCAACGGGATCTGTTGTTAAATAATATTTGTATGTATACTGTTCGTTCAATTCAAGAACTGGTTTAACAAGGTTATTTGCCGGTCGATACATCCATATGAGGTTTAAATCACCGATATATATTGTACCATCATTACTAATAGTTAGACTTGTTGGATTAAGTAATTTTGTTAATAATGCTTGATTTTCATAACAATTTCGACAATCAATCGAACGTATTTGATCACGAATACCGATTAAAGTAGAAAATTGAAGAGGCGAATCAGTGAGTAACATATTTGTTCCATCACCTTTATGTAAGATACCTAAGAATAAAAATGACAAGATTTAGAAATCGAATTTTGTTTTTGTTCAGTAAAATTGTCGGTAGTATTAAAGCCTGAGAGAAATTTTCCAATTTTTATACAGTTGACTCTAGAAAATGTTAACTCCTCTTTACCCTGTTTTACTCTTCTACTATTTCACATAAGAAATGTATGTGATACACTAATCATCGAGTATAATAAACTCTAAAACAGTTCTTGGATTCGCTTATATTGATTATTTATAGTTATAGTACAATATCTTCATTCTTGATCATTAGAACACTTGCAATAAATACAATTAAAGTTGATACGGCACTCAAGAAAGCATATAGCAAACCTTTATCTGTCTTGTCGTCGAAAAAATTTTCAATTAACTTTAATTTACATTTATTTCTTATGCATATCAAGATACGATAACCCTCTATGTATGGACACTCGTTACATCTAGTCAGTCAATATTATCTTGTCTAGTTAATTCTCCTGAACTAATGAGCTGTCATACATCTGTTGACATTCAATTTTCCAATAGTTATTATATTTACCTGCTTGAACATTCAATTTATGATGAACATTGAATGTCCATCCACCAATATTTGCTGTTGGAATGTCTTGTCCTGTTATTTTAACTGATTTTCGATACCAATCAATTTGATTACAATTCATATATTCGTATCCAATTGAAACTTAAAACAATAATAAACAAGACAAATTTCGATAAAAAAACTATCGTAACTCTTTTAGAAACATACCAATGGCTTCAGCTAAACCATGCACATTTTGATCATAAGCATTTCTTCGCGACCATTCATATTCATAAATTAGATTTTTTTCTGCCGGAAACTTTCTCATAGAAAATGTTCCTTCAATACTGATACTTAAATGTATTTGTGTTAGATAATCATCAATACGATCTCCGGTTAATACAATTGTTAATATTGACTGATAACGTCTTCCACTTGATGAACTTAAATAAATAAATTTAATAGGTAAATCAGGCTTATCAATTGATATTGATTGACGAATTATTTGTGAGCCTAATGTATATGCATAATCAAATTTGTCGTTTGTTATAAAACTTCTATCAAGACTAGTATCCCATAATTTTGGTTGAATACTTTCAGAATAATTCCTATGGCAAACAATATTTTCACTAGTTTCATCCATATAAATATAACCAATATGAAGAAATGTATTCCATGGAACAATAAATGCATATTGTTTTGTTTGAAATGGCTGTCGAATAAATTGTATAAGTACTGAACCACCACCATTGACTAATAAATTAAAACTAGAAATAGGAGAAAATTGCAAAGAAAAATAATTAAATAGAATATAAATTATTGTTTTTTTATTTTTACAATCCATCTTTGTCGGATACTGTATAGCCTTGATTGGGATTGTTCAATACTTGAACTTTTACACCATTGAGTGGTAAAAGTTTTTTATAGAATATCTGACCACGTATAACAGATGCACGTCTAGAAAACAAAATAGAAATAAATGAGATCTTGTTTTCTGTATTCTAGTCAGTTTTAACAGATCGAAACATTTTCACAAAACAATATATAGGTACATCGAAAGTCACCTCTTATCAAATGCGGATGCTCTGAAAGAATTTTTATAGGTAATAGAATAAGAAAAATGTTCAAAATAAAAGAAAATATTTCATACCGTTCATTGAATGATGTATAAATTGATGATGTTTGTAAACCATCTTCTTGAATTAAAAATTGCATACGTTCAAAAAATGAAGCCGATGGACTTGGAGCTTGACGTCTTAATAATCTATAGAAAACACAGTAATTTAGAGTTGAAAAAGAAGTTTTTTGTTAAATTCTTCATACATGTCTTTAGCAGTTGTTCTAGAAATACATTCTGCAGTCGATTGACATCTACTTGACGAACAACAATCTGGATCAAGGCAATCGACAAGACCATCTAAATAATTTGAATAGAAAAATTTACATTTCTATACAATAAATCGAGAGATCTTTCCACTGTTTTTGTCTGTTTTTTTTAGAAAAAACGATTCAGTTACAAAATCATCAATATTGGTTGTTATGAATTATCTTGTCAAAGATTCAGTGTAAAACTAGCTTCTCTATGTTAGGATTGAATCTTGAGATCAGCCTTCGATAGTTTTTCTCATTAATAAATTGAAACGAATTACTTACCATTATCATTATCTAATTGATCATTACAATTATGTTCAATTGTAAATTGACATTCTGGTCCAAACCAATTTATATGACATACACATTTATTTACTTTACATTCCCCATGTCCATTACAATTATTCGGACAAGCATCTAAAAGAATTTCATCCTAATAATTGTTCTCATTATTCTACAATTAAATGTACAAACCTATTTGACAATATCGACCGGCATATCCATTCGGACATAAACAAGTTCCGTTATCATCACATTGTTTACATAATTCTGAACAAATTCTTTTTCCACAAGTTTCTCCTGTCCATCCATCATCGCATTGACATTTATTTTTATCATTTGCAGAACATTTTCCATGGATACCACAATCAATTTTGCATTTCACTTTTAATATTAAAACTTTACTTTTTATGATTAATATTCGAAATCTACTTACATTCCGCGCAATCGTCTCCTGTCCAATTATTATCACATATACACATCGGTTTTGGATAATCAACATATTGCCCATGTTCGGAACATCGATTATCACATTGTGAATGAATTAATAATGAGCAATCATCATTTGTATATCCATGAAAGCAACGACATTTTCCTTCAAGACATATTCCATGATCACTGCAGTTCACATTTTGACAAGAAACTATAAACAGAAAATATAGTTACGATTATTTAATCCATATTTTAAAATCAGTTTTACCTTGTTCACAAAATTTTCCTTGATAACCATTTTGACAAATACATTTACCAGCAATGCAAGAGCCTCGATTATTACAATTGCTTATTTCACATTGATTGAACGATAGTTGACATTCAGCTCCATGCCAACCTTCTTGGCATCGACATTGTCCATGTTCAATAACACCATGTCCACTACATAAATCTGTACATTGTGCTAAAAATGAAAATTATTCAAAGTAAGAAATCGTTTTTTCTTTCGTCTCTTCCAAATAGTTTTCTTTACCTATCGAACAATCCGATCCTGTATACGATGGTTGACAAATGCATATGCCATGCTGACAAATACCATGATTATTACAATTATTTAAACATGTTCGTTCATTTTTATCATCAATATGTTCAATATTTAATTCAGAATTTTCTTTAGTCAATCCATCATTTATTATTGTGATATACCAAAGTCCTGTTGTTAATAATTCATTAAATAGTAATGTTGATTGTTCATAATTAAGACTCGTTATATAGATTTGTGATGTTCGATTTACTGGAAAACTTCTACGTACAAGATGATGTTGTTGATTATTTTCATGAAAGGAATGAAAAAAATCAAATTGAGTTAAGCTTGGCGAATTCGAGCGTCTACCATAGATGCCTAAAAGACGGAGGAAAAAAAATTATCGAGATGTATTACAATAGAAACTTAGACAGTTATTTTTTTTACCAAAATTAGCTTGTCGATTAGCTGTAAAATTAAATTGTATTGAGATTGTTCGTTCAATATAAAACTGTAATTGTGTACTGGATTGTGAATCTATTGTTTCCTTTATTTTATCACCAATACGAATGAAACGTGTTGTTTTACCTAAATATAGGAAAAACATAAATAGATTTCTCTCTCTCTCTCTCCGTCTTTTTCTATTAATTTAATTTAACAAACCATAAAATAAATTCTGTTGACGAGCTTTTGGTTGTGTTAAATTTATCTCTCGAAATGTTGGATGATAATAATGTATTATTGATAAATAAATAGTTGACAATAGGAAACATAATGTTGTTAAAATAAAAATAATTGCAATTGTTTTCCATGAGAAAAAATTTCTTTGAAAATAATTTTCATCTGTTTTACGTTTTTTCGATCGACATGTTGAACTATTAAATAAAGGACACGGTGAATGTGTTGACTGTCGTGTTGTTGTTGTTGTTGCTTGTTCATTATACGTTGTTGAATCACAATTGCAACGAATATGTGAATGAGAATGATGATGGTGATGATCCAGTGGATAAACATAACAATTATTGCGAAAACTAGAAATAAAATTAAACAAAATGATAAATAGAATTACTCATGTCCTTGATATGTCAATACAGTATTTAAATTGTTAATTAAATCAAAAAAAATAATATTATTATGTATATTATATGTTATACAAGAAAGAGAAAAAAAAAGAAAGAATTCGGGCATGTCTATTGTTCATTCAATGATCAATCATCCGAGTGTGGCTTACTTTTCAAGTTAATACATAACAAAAAAAAAAGACTAATTCGATTTTTTTGTTGTTGACAATTGCACCCTAATACATATATATATATATATACACACACATCATCCCATTAGAGTGAAGAGTAGTAGCTATTACGCAAGATTACTCTATTTGATATATGTATATAAATATATGTGAGACAGAGACTTTAATTTGCATTGTGCAAACATAAACTAGACATATACATACCAAGGCAGTAATGGTGTATCAGGAAAGATTTCATTTTTATTGTCGTTTGAATGAATTATATATTCACGATGACTGCAAAAGAAAATAAAACAAAAAAAAATAACAGATTGATACTCCTACAGACTTAGAAGTTAATTAGTCCTAAGGGAGAACATGTAACAACGATCAGTAAAAGGTCTATGCATGAACTTTTGTTTTACTCTCTTCATTATACTTCAGCACAGGTGAAAAATATTTGCCTTTTGTACATTATTCGCATTCATTCAATCAATCAGCAGGATATATATAGTCAAGTGGCTAACAAGCCAAGCTAATAAGCATAAGTCTTATTCGTTCCGGATGTACTACTAAAAGCTCTTTTATTCTTCTCTCTCGTTATATATATATATATATATACGAATGTCAGATTGTTTGATGATAATGAGAATAAATAACATGTATACTTCTGTCTATGTTTGTTCGAGTAATGAACATCAAACATACTTATTGAAAACAAAACCGAAGTAACTAACCTGTCGGCATCAATTGTCTGATAGACATTTGATAAATTAGAATGTGGCCGGTCAATCGTTGACATTGTTGTTGTTAGTTGAGTTGAATTTGGACATGAGTATGCGGAAGACCGAAGAGGAAGTGTACCATTATGAATATTACTACCGTTTGGATCAATGGTCGAAGAAGACATCAATGAACCTAAAAAGAGAGAGAGAGAACAAAAGAATGTGAATATATTGACTGGAAGAAAAAGTATATGATGACATTATGGCATTTAATATGGACTATAGTAGATAAATCAGATAGACTAAACAAATTTCTCACGTTTCATAATAACCTGCTGGATACTGAAAATAAAAAAATACCATCGGACTTATGTATATATACATACGTAGATATGCGGTTTATTTCGGCTATGATCATGAACCTTAATATGGTTCGATGTATCGTGTGACAGTAGATAAATGAGATACGATACTATTGAGCTAGCTTTCGTAATCTCATAATGCAAATTCTCATCCTTCTTTACACGTTTGTATATGAGTTCATCATTAACATCATCAAATAGTTATAGCAATGACAGAATGAAGGCTGTTGATTAAAATGACGATTCGATATCTATACTGTATGAGACTGACCTGAGATCAATAAATGTCTTACATTAACTAGTATGCCGGATGGAAACTATGAAGGGCGATAAGTCTTTTTCTTCTTTTATATTCATCTTCTTTCTTTCTTTCATTCATTCATTCATTCATTCTTTTCCTTTTCCCTTTTCTCTGGTGTGTTCATCAGACTGTAGGCAAATTCAATCGACACTCTACACACACACACACACACACATACATACATACATACACACACGCACAACCAACTGATAAGAACCGAGGCTAATCGATCTCTGCTGGAATGATATCTTGGTGAATGTGTGCACGATTCTGTTTTTGGTTGCGTTGCCAATTGATTGCCTCCTCGACCCGAGTACTGTGTCGAAGACAATTAGAACAAGAGTTTGTCACCGGCATTAGATAGAAGAATACCAAATCGAACCCGATGTGTTCGATCAAGAGAAAGAAAAAAGAGTAGAACTCAGGGTCATACACGACATCCGCCAATAGTTAGAACTCAACAATTGTTACATTGTACGCGAATGAGTAATCAAACGAGCGCATAAAGCAAGGAGAGAGAGAGAGGTCAAAAAATGCACAATCAAGACCTAATAGAGCTTACTTCCTCTCTTAGTCTTGCATATACATACATCCGAATCAATACTATGATGGATATACATATGCTTAAAACAATCACATCGCGAAATTGACGAAGAAATCTAGTCTATTAACTTTACCTTGACTATGTGGTATTAAGAGAGCGTTGCCTGTTTGTGTTTGTATCATGAAAGCAGTACAAGGTGTTGATGATGGTTTTGGCGGAGGTATAGGTGGTAGTGATGCAGTGGCATGTGAACTTGATGAATCGAAACCGCTATCAGGTATATAGGTGTTAGTTGTCATAGAAGTGTTGTCATTGCAGAAAAGTATTGAATTACGCGTTGTTGTTTTTATTTGACTGAGCAATGTTGTGTGATCAACAGGAATCATAGGAGGAGGATGCAGTGGCAGCGGCGGTGGTGGTGGCTGTTGTACTGCTTGTGATCGTGTAATAAGTGGTGATAAAACTGATGAGTCCATTGCCGAATGACTTCCTGAAAATAAAAATAAGATTAACGAATATATGGTACGTATATATCGCTTAGTTATAGGAAAAATAAATATGATTTTTTACAATCCAATGATACTCAATTGTCCTTCTCGCAGCTCAATGATCAAACGATGACTGGACACTCTTAACCTTTTTTGCTGTTTTAACGTGACCACGTCAATAGTCACTTCACACAAATAGCTAGAAGCATTTTTGATTCAATCCAAAGGAGAAAAAAAAATGCTGCCGATATATGATTAATCATTCATTGAAATAAACGTACATCGTAAGAAACAATATAATGTTGCGTGTATTAACTCAACATTGTTCTGATTGCTTACTAGACCCACTTGCATGTCACTTGGCGTTCATTAGGATTTTTTTACTTTCTTCTATGTGCTGAATGAAGCAAAAAAAAATTGAGCAAGGGCAAAATGTATAAACTCTATTATATTGCATGTAAGTGAAAAATAAAAAGGTGTCGACCACTACTACTTTCTTTTTGATCGTTTCCTTGTCTTCTTTCTCTCTCTCATGCTACTCATTTATGCTAACACTTTTTCTGTCTCTTTCTCCTAGCTCGCTCTCTGTCTCTCCCTTTCTTTTTCTTAGCTACTCGTTACGCTTAGACAACAATCGTTTTTACTATAATGTTCGTACAGGCAAGGATGTCAGAAGAGAATAAGTCATTCTAGATTTCTTAAAGTACGATGGACCTATATCTATATTTTAAGCTTCAGTTAAGAAGAAAACGAGAGCATGTAACTATATGATAATACTGTTGTCTACAATTGGTTAAACTGTCTATTGTCGACACAATAATGTGCATTTGGATGTGTGTCTATGTGTCTTTTTTTCTTGATTAAATTCAGTGACAAGTTGAATGAGAAAGATGCAATTAATTTGAAACGATCATCAATAATGTGCATATATGGGTAGATATGTATGTGCAACATTTTGTCGCCCATCGTACTTCGCCGTCGTCATCATCATCGTTTTTGACCTGCATTTCTATGGGTTAGTTATTGTAACGCGTGAACGAAGGAATAGACTATAGACAATAGAATTGAATGCAAAAAAAGTGCTTCAAGAAGTATATATGCATATGCATATAGGAATAGTAAAAAGTAACAGAAAAAGAAAACAAAACAAACATCATATTTAACCGTCGTCTCTATGAGCTATTTTAATTATGATCTTGAGCTAGACGAACAGGAGGAGTGTATATATATTGAAAAGACAGAGACATAAAAAAAAAAGAAAAGCGGTGAGGACCACCAAGTGATTTTTAATGTTATTTACTCGTGACTAGTTTGATATGTTGAATTTCTTTTTCTTTTTTTATCATTAGTAGACAATCGATAATACACTAGTCTTATGAATACTACAGCGACAGTTAGAGAGATAGGATCATCAATCGATGTATTCGTTTGTACACCAGAGAACAATAAATTTATTCAATGTTGCGTGCTTCATTCGTTTATATTATGGACTAGATGGACTGGCGCGATCAAGAATATTCAATTTCTTGTCGTTGTCACCACCTCAATGAGTAAAAAATTGACATGCCATGCAATATTACGTGACAACACATACAAACATTTTTGTATGAATAATGAAAGAGAAGAATAATAAGAATGTAGCTATTGTTTTATGATGGTAAGACAATTAGATCAATTGCAGTAGAGAGAAAATAAGTTTCTTTTTTCGAGATTCGTGATTTTTTGCTTCAATAAATCGATTGCTCGAGGATAACCTAGTAGTCATGATCATTGTTGATAATAATTGCCATTCGGACAAAACATATATTCCCCCACCCGCTATGTGCCTAGCATGGTGTCTCAAGAAAGTGTGAGTTAATTCAATTAGAAATGCCGTAAGCAAGAAGACTAACTGAGAAATGTTATTTTAGTGTATATATATAAAAACATACTAAATAGAAAATGAGTTTTTCTTGCTTTGCTTTGTTTTTGTTCAAACTAACCTGATTCATCATCATTACTTGTTATTCCTGGCGATGTATTGGAATCATTTAATGAAGAATTAGAATGTTCAATTTGATGTTCAGATATAGGTTTCATATTTGTACTAGAATGTATACATCGGTCAATTGTACATAAAAGTGCTGCATTCGTTGGAGTATTAGAATTATTGCTGACATTTATTTTATGTTGAAGATATGGATGATGGGTACATGAACATAAAACAATGTCTTTTGTAGTTTGATGTTGTCGTTTATGACATGATGATCTGTGAAATAAATTTGTCGATAGTGGTGGCGGAGGTATTAAAGATGTACAACAAGACGACGACGTTGGATGAACACCTGTGCATATAAGAATATAAAAAGAAGGAAAAATGAAATTAGCCCCTATCGACTCTACATTTACGCTCACATATCTACCAAACAACACAAATAATCGTTAGTTTAGGCCATTAATGAACCACACACGCACTCAGACACTTAGCCCTTCTCTTCGCATGCCGCTCAGCATGGTTACAACAGACTGTTCTTTTCATCTTGATAGGTAAACAACACTCACTCACCAGATTCTCCTCCTATGTTCTGGTGACCTTATCTTATTTGTGCTCTTAACCAAAAAGAAAACCGCTTCGTATATTATAGGAAAATCTAGATAAAGACTCTATAAACTATCGTTAGTAATTTGTCAAAAATATATACTCATATATATAGATATATATACACATACATACAATATTATCCGTTTTATGTAACTCTTTCGATTGATCTTTTCGATTGCGAGTAACAATCTATTGTGCATCATGCGTTGATGAGCATCTGTGTCCCAATATACACTCTCAGGACTTACATCATGTATAACAGAATAAAAAAAAAAAAAGAAAGAAAGGGAAGAAATCTCCTGTGTGTATACATGCATGCATTTGAATTGATCATGCAAAAGAAAACTGTACGATTGTATTTCATCGAAAATATACACGACAATAACGATTTAATCGTCCATGCCCACCATGGTCGTTCGAGATTCAAGCAGAATTACGTAATGATGGAATAACAGACGTGCTCTATTCTTCTAGTTAGAGAAAAGACAACTGCATATTATTAATACACACAAGAAAAAGGGGAATAATGTATAAAGAATTACAAGGACATAAATGTCGCGAGAGGCTCAAAATCGAATTGTTATTGATGAATGGCGATTTGAAAGATATAACAAATAATAAGAAAGGAAGACAACGTAAAATGATCACTAGAGACGAGGACATAACGAAAGAACTGCGCATTCATCAATATCATTATGGCTAATCTTGTCATTATCAACATGAATATTTCACTTCGAAAAGCTATCACTAAATGTATGAACAAATCTAATGAGTATGATTTGATTTGATTCAATCTGTAACACAGAGAGCTACAAAATGAACGATTTGTCGTGATATACAAGATCGAGTGACTAGTTTTGATATTTATCATTGCGACTAACACAAGAAAAAAATGTGGTGATATGTATCATGATTAATCTTGATGAAATGAACAAAAAACACATTTGTTGAATGAAAACATGTCAGATCATGATCATCTATACTTAATGTTTACTTTGTTTCATCTTTAAAACCTTACCATAGTGTGGCGATGTTTGCTTCTTTGTATTTGACATTGAAGAAGCCGAGTTATTGTATGAATCCGAATAATAACCACTTTCAACTTGCCATCCATGAGATGATGATGATGATGGAGGACAATGAATATTAACTATTGATGCCCGTGACGTTGTCATAATCTAAAGTTAAATGAATAGAATATGAATATTTAAAAAAAAACGAATCAAGCTCACATTATATTCTTTCTTCCTTTCTCTTCTCTTCTCTATATGATCAAATTTCTCTTCTCTTGTTCTCTTATTCTCTATTTTTTTATCGTTCATACATTTATTATACGTGTGTGTGTGCATCATCTGTGATTAAAACAAGACAGATGAATATCAACATATTTACTTCTCGACTTTGCTCGCGTAATACTAATAAAATGCAAGAAAAAGAAAGGAAATAAAATAAAATAAAGATGAAGAAATTAGACAGCTTCTGTTTCTCTTTGAATCTTATAACAGACTCGTATCAATATCGATATTGTTGCATCAGGAGAAGGAGAAACGAGAGAGAGAGAGAGAGAAAGACGACTTTTCGTGCTGTAAATCATCAGCAGACTAAGAGACTAGTCTCATCTTATTACTTAATAATGACAGCTCGACTCAATCAATCTGTATCATCAATATTGACTTTCTAGATCGGATCAGATAGCATATATTGCTCAGAGATTATTTGTGTTTCGTTTTCTAATTATAATCATTGAGAAATAATACGCGATTGAAATAATAAAATCTCTTTTGATTAATTATATTGATAAAATCTATCATGAAACGCTGACTAGTCGTATATGTTTACGTGTTGTTTCTATTTTTATAGAACATACTTGATTTTATTGAATATCAACAGGAGAAGAGGAAAAAAACAGACGAAAAAGTTATTATCCTTCGGCAAGGTCTTACAATATTTATATTATGCAGAAATGATCCATACTTTCATTGAGTATGTGTGATCTTATTGACATTTGACTGAGCACATACACACATGGTCAATCTTATTATGATAGTAATAAAATGACTGCCAATGTCATATAATCGGAATCCTCAAAATATTTCTTACGCTCATTTTCTCTCTCTCGAATAACTGACACATGAACGTTAAACGTGTATCATCTCACTCTATTTACACAGTGAAGGGTAATGGGTGAGTACTTCTTCTCCTCTTATATTGAATGTTTTTGTTCAATCGATAAAAACGACAAATAAATCTAATCTCACACCATGCAGCAGCATATTTCTTTTTTGCTTTCGTATGTATGCATGTATGTATATATTTCTCTAATGATTTCGATTGAACATTAGGATATCATCGAACCATCATTTGATTCATATCACTCAATGAATATGGAGAATAAATTAAAGCAAGCTGGGTTCATGTGTATGCCAAACACAATAACTGTCAATCAACACACGTACACAAAAGTGAAACATGTGCTGATCACCACAGGTGATTTTATTCAAATAAGACAAAGAGAAACCAAGTGCTTTTCTTTCTCTCTCAATTAATGATCTAAACTAATAGTACAATAAAAACATACAAAAAAAAATTCTATATACATATCTATGTCGCTATATATGTCGACTAACGGGCTGGAAGGAATCACTTAATTGTAAATTGAATTGACTTGACTCGAAGCAATGCTATGCTTATCAGCACGCTTCATTTCGTTATGATTTCTTCTCTCCCTTTTCTTTCTTAATATAACTTTACAAGATATAGACAAAAAAAGATGATTGTTTGAAGCCTTATTTTAGACTGGTATATAAATGCAAAATAAGATGCAATTCGAAATGAATATGAAGCCTAAGCATCAGAGAACAAATAGGTATTCATAAGGAGAAGAAGAAGAAGAAGAAGAAGAAGAAAAAGTCACTTTTATAGTTAGGTGAGGTCAATTAATCATAAGAAAAACAAAAATGAAAAGATATCTTATCGATTTTCGAGACGCAATACTTACGACGACAAGTGTTCACACACACTTCACCTATGAATATCTTACATAGACAACAGAAAAATATGAAAGAAAAAGGGTTGATCTGACTTTAGCCCTAAGCGTTTACTTTCCTCTTCAAGTCGTCATTTGATTTGGAGTCAATTATCAAAAAGAAAAAACAAGACAAAAAAACTAACTCAACGAACGATAGCATAGATATATGGAAATAGAAACCAATCTTTGATCATTGACATGTGTTCATTTCTCATATTTACTATTTTAATTTAAGTGCACCTGTCTTATTTCCACGCACGAGTACAAAAGAAAGACGAAATGTAACATTTAAGACATATCTTTTTTCAAGTTTCAACATGCACAAAAAGAAGAAGAAGAACAAGAAGAGAATAGTCCTTGATCATATGAACATCTGTGGACCTTCTTGACCCTCACCGCTAATATCTTTCGAAGCCGTTCACACATAAATTTTTATATCTCTATATTTATTCTCTTTGACAAAAGGCAGCTGGCTCACCTGGTCATCAAATCTTGGTCATTTAATTGATTCATTTAAACATATGGAAACATATATGCGCTTGAGATAACAGTCGAATCGACGAACAATACGGCGTCGTCGTAAACAAGTTTATTACTTAGCTTTTTCGTATTGTGTTCGAAACAATGAAGTTTATTTCACGCTCGAGCTATGATAACTATGCAAATACGTAGACTATAAGAAAATAAAAAATGAACATCATGGACCACGATGATCGAGTATAGCAAAAGAAGTAAACTACACATTCCCAGATAATGCACTTATTTCGGCTATTAATTTACATACACACATAGAATGAAGACAACGGCTGTTACTAAGACTGCAAGTACGATAAACCATGCACGAAATAGATATTTGATCGGTCCCTCGAGGACATCAGGACGACGATGCATGATAGAAAAAAAAAAATGATAAAAATTTGTACAGACTGATACAAAACAAATTGATCATCAACTATGAAAGACAATGACCTCAGCGGAAGAAAAAGATTGAGCGCTGACATAACTTTTTCTTTTTTTTTTCTTCGACGAATGACAAGCAATCGTTTGTGGTCAGTTAGACTTAACATCTCAACAGCTCGTTAGGGTTCCTAGAAGAACTCGCTAGTGAAAAGAAAAGAGCAAAGCAACTTATCGATTCATCGATAGATTCATCATTTTTAGACAAGCATGGACAATACTTACGACGAGACTTCTTCATACATAGTAGTAATCAAATGAAGTGAATCAAGTCAAAAATGCATGAAGACAACAAAATGAACATCGTCATAATTCATCTCTTTTCTCATCTATCGGAGACATACTGTTAAATCCACTCGACAAAGAGAGGATAGTAGGGCGGTGATGTTCAAATTGTCCTCTTGAAAAATTAGTACACAGCTGTGTCGAACTACTTAGACAGACAGGCGTAATTTATTTGAATCCAAAGAGTTACCAAGATGAAACTAACTCGAATTGAATCGTTTTGTTGATCACAATAATAGCAAAAGAAATAAAAAATTATTTATCTATTTTTAATTGTTTTTTTATCAACAGCTGCGACGATCTTGTTTGTATGTGTCAAGTTGACATTTATTTCACGATTAAGAAAGTTGATAATAGGCCACTGTTGGTCATTCAATACTCGAGACATAATAATGTCTGTTAAACGTCAAACCTTCTGCAAAGGAAGGAAATGTGGCGTGTTGCCAGACAATAGATACATACGTCTCTTTAAAAAGAAGTATTGACGGAAACAAATCGTGAGTGGCACGAGGCGAGAATTATTATCTATACTTTTTTGATTGATGATCGGTGTGAACTTTTCAAAAAAAAAATTTATGACGGAAATACAAACGTCATCTTTAGATTATTTCTTTGTTGAAATGCGAAAGATTTCTATCATTAAAAATTAGCGTATGCATGAGAAAAAAGAATTTCCATAAAATATACAATACTAAGTTACATAAAAACAGAAATATATCAAATAGTAGTCAAAATTGACGATTGTATCGAAGGACAAATCTATCGTTATTAATTGTTGTATAGAGCAAAATAAGTTTCCAAATGAAAAAAACAAAACAAACCAAAGAAACGCAATTCATAGTAGTCTGAACTACGTAGTAACATGACTTTTATTTTGTTTCTTTTGTCTAATAATAGGATAGATTATATTACCAATAGAATTCTAATTTAGTTTTATTTGTTCATGTAATGGATATTTACAACAAATTCATACAATTGACTTTTTATTTTTCAATACTATTAGCAATATTTAAACAGCACATTTACACTTGATGAAATTGAATGCAATTAAACCTTGACGACTGGCTAACAGAATGAAACGCAACTTTACATGTGCTTTGAGTATTTCACAATCGTCGTAACAAATTACGACACAAATATACGTAAAACATTCATCGATGAGTCATGTTTGTTGCCTATACAAATATAACACTTGAGTTGCTGTCACATGATAGGTATCCTCTCATATAAAAAGAAGTTACCATTCTACATTTAAAGTATTTTTTGTTTATTACAATGTCGACGTCAAATAATTTTTCTAGTAAACAAATGCCTCAACACAATACAAATACTTCTATGAACCAATCACTATCTGTATACGTTGGAAATCTTTCATTCAACACAATCGAAGAAGATTTAAACGCATTTTTTAATGAAAAATGTGGAAATGTTAAACGAGTTCGTATTATCTATGATAATAATACACAGCAGAGTCGTGGTTTTGGTTTTGTAAATTTTAATACAATAGATGGGTATAATGCTGCATTGCAACTTGAAAATCGTGTATTAGATGGTCGAGAACTGCGTATTGCACCAGGTGAAACAAAAAATTCTTCTTCATCATCTTCCAATAATGCAAAGGCATTTGCTGGCGCGTCAAACAGCACTGCAGTATCTCAAGCAACAAATAAACCTAGAACACAAGTAGTTCATTGTAAAAAATCAACTTATGATGTTTACATTGGCCGACCTTCAGATTGGGGTAATCCATTCGTCATTGGAAAAGACGGTGATCGAGCAGATGTTATTAGAAAGTATCGACAATGGATAATGCGACAACCAGATTTATTAGTTCGAGCTAAAAAAGAACTTCGTGGTCAAAGAATTGCATGTTGGTGTAAACCCGAAGCTTGCCATGGTGATGTCCTTGCGGAAATAGCTGATGCCGATTGAATAATATATTTATGATAGTTTCTCTGCACAAATTCGCTTCTGAATCTATTTTAATTTATGGCTATTCATTGGGTTTATTACTTAAACATTTAATTCTGTTGGATTGAATCTCGTTTAAAAAGACTGATTTGTATGTGACTGCGAAAGATTTTGCCTTGAATATGATTTGTTCATTGAATAAAACAAAGATTTATGTACGACATTTATCGTGATATTACATTGTGAGTACCGAATTTAAGTATTTTAAAGAGATTCTAAACTATATTTACATCACCGTAGTGTCTATCTATTGAATAGCTATATATTTTAAGATTTAATATATAATAATAAAGTCATGAATCAATGGACATGAAAAAATTCCGTTGGAAACAATAGACATGAAAGTTTTACTTATGTTTCTTGTCGAAAAATGTCTTTTGTTTTCAGCATAGTTGAGTTTTGTCTCGATTTACCATTCACAATATATATATCTATCTATCTAATCGAGTAGAAACTTTATTCAGTTTACAATACGAAATGCTTCGAGCGCCTACATATTCTTTTCAAGAACATGAAGCACGGTTTTTTTTATTACTTGAGTTCTCATAACAAAACATAAAATTAAGACAACATAAGAAAAAACAAACCCTGAGTTTTTCAGGGATACCTTTTAATGGCTTCATCTATTCATTAAAATTCAAGGAAAGTAAAAAGGAACTAAAAAAATAAATGCAAATGCCTTGAGTAGTATATAATATTTATAATAAGCAAAAATGAAAACGCAATCAGACATATAGGAATACACAGTGTCCAATATTTTATAGAAGTAAGTATTTCAAAATTCAGATGCTAGAATAAATTCTATTGCTCACATCGAAACATATTCAGCAACTTTCCAATACTAATGAAGTATCATTCTTCCGTATCGCTAAAAATAGGTCAGAGCAGGTAATCTTGTTAGGTTTTTTCTTTTTGATAGAATAATAGCATTCAATATTTTGAAATCAAATAATAAATCGTGAGAAAAAGATGTAACTTTCTTTTTTTGTTCTGTTTTATTATTGATATGATCAATTTACATCCGACATTCAGAAAGTTAAGATAAGAGAAAGCATGTAAACAAAAACTATTCATTATTGCTCTTTCATCTTGATATTTTTCAAGACTTCTATCTTCATCCAACAGCATGGTATGATTTTTTGGACATATATTCTTGTTTCTCCATTATTGTGAATAATCGTTTTTTATACCTTGAATAGTAGAGAAGAATTTCTACGAAATAGTTAGTGTCAACGGAAAGAATTCTAGAATGATGATGATGATGATGATTGTTTTCTTTGACAATAGAATGAAAACAACAGATAAGAATGTAACGCGTATATCACTTGATATAGCTAGCTATCCATGTTTATGATTCGTTTGTTTAGAAGCACTAATAAATGAGAGACATCTAATAAGTGGCAAACTGTGTTCGTGTCAGCTAGAATAACAATCAGAACAGTTGCAAGTAGTTAAGTTCTTTTTTTTTTTATAACAACTTAAGATATTGATCTCGTATAATCAATTCCATAAAAAAAATAAAGAATTTATAGACATGTATTGAAGATAAAGATATAGCGGTGAAGGACAGTTTTAGTTTTAGTACATTGATTTGTTCTCTTGTTTTATTTCACATTGAAAATATCGATTAATGCAGAAAAATGTTTATCTCCTTACATAAAGAACTGCTAGTTTGAGAGTACCATTTTCCCATTCTTGAGGATATTGATCTAAACTTTGTGGCTACTATTGTCCTGCTGTGCTCTTTTCCCCGTGTATACACACATATACATTTATACACCAACATGTTCGTAGCTAGTCTGACCGAGAGGTGAAGCCAAAAAGAGAATAAATGCTGATAGAGTACTGTTCTGATAACATCTGAAGAGAACAGAAAATAATGACGAGTAGTAGTATCAACCATGGCGGTCACAGTCATAATAATAAAGAACATATATACGTAACGGCAAGGAAATACTCAAGCACATAGATTCCTCTCGATTGCCTAGACACAATGATGGATGTTCATGACAGAAGAAATGTAAGTTCTCTTTATTTTTATTACGCGTGCGTGCGTATTTATGCACGTTTTTTCATCAATGCACAAGATCGTATGTTGCATTTATCAATATGATAATACTGAAAAAGAAAAATAAGAACGTTTGCTAATCGAATTCAGCGACAACTGAAGACAGTACGAGCAAATATCATCGCTGTCCCTCCTTAACCAGATTCTAAACTTATTTTATGTATTACGACTTCGATAAGCGATAAGCAAAAGAGGAAGGGAAAGGGAAAGTCGTTTTACTCCGTCTGGTCGTTCTCTCATTCAAGAGAATCAGTTATCGAAAGATCGCAACGCATTTATTCAATACATAATTTTTGGTTAGGTGACTTACATGCGATACCTGTTGATATGGTTTTTCAACGATCAAAGGAATCTATAATGGTAAAGAGCTTCAGTATTGAATGTTATCTTAACTTGAAAAGAAAAATAAGAGACAAGAGAAAAAGCCCAACATTATTTTGTTATTCTTTGGTTTCGAATACATTTTTTTCTTTTAGTTTTTCCTTTTTCTTGTTTGCTTTTTTATTCTCAATGTCTTCTCTCCCGATCGTTTGGTTTGTTGTTAATGTTCTTCAAACAAACTAAATTAATGTACAGTCAAAATGTAGATGACGATGGAAAAAAAGAAAAGAAAAATAATTAAGTAAATAACTGTTTGAGGCAAGTATTCACTCATATACGTTACGTGAATGCGTAGGAATCAGTAATAAAATATAGAAGTGTAACAAATACCTAATATGTATATATATATAGGCACCATATACGTGCGCACCTTAAATCAATTCTGATGATGAAGATCGAAATCGAAGAAAAAATTATATGCACATGGAAAAATTTTGAGACATCTTGTCTGCATTCAGTTTCTTATAAATGAGTTTCTACTGATAAAAGCTAAATAGAGAGACTATATCATGACGAAGACAACTTTATGTATACAATAATTTCATACTATGCAGAGGGAATAGTATACAGCATTGTTGTTTTAACGAAAACATAGTACTGCGCATATGCATATATTTTTTCATATGTGCACATAGTACATTCAAAACGGATAACAGAAATGAATTATAAGATGAATCACTTGACGGAATGTACATAGAAGAATAAAAAAAATCTGCACGTTCTTCTTACTAGACATTTGACTGCGTAACATCATTATTTCATCTATTATCTGGCCTTATTTTTTGTCTGTCTTCTTGTGGTGGTGGAGGTTATTAGTGTCAAATTATTTGATTGTCGTTAAGGTTAACATTTTATTCAATTTTCTTTTCGATTCTAAATTTTTTTAATATCAATGACTAGAGTTAATTTTTCTTTCTATTGATTCTGAAGTTTCTTTTATCGTTGTTTCTCAAGTGTCTCTAAGACATTTACTTATTCATAAATAGGTATCACGATTTTTTTCTCATTTCTTTCGTTTCTATCGTGTTTGTTCCATTTTTTTTCATACACATACATGCGTGTGTGCGCGTCTTAAGTCTTCAAATCACATGTCAATAATATGATGCGACGAATCAGTACCCAAAGCAGCAGTAGCATTAGTAGTTCCAGCAGCAGTAACAACGGCAAATCTCATGTAGATTTATTTAAGAAGCAAAAAAATATTTTTATGTCAATTAAATTTCTGATTAAATATGTACATATTTAGGTCAGCTTTGACGGTAGTCAATCGACTCCGGTATCCTCATCGATGGATAAAGAACATTATCGACAAGTACCATATAGATTTTTAAGCAACGAATCAAATACAGATGCTTGTAAATTGGAAAAATTAACTAATCTATTTCCTGATATGAAAACAACAATTGAATTAGGTATTATTTATTTATTATTCAATAAAAATAAGCAAAAAAGAAAACATTTTATGCTTTTGTGTTTTATGTTAAAGAATTATTTAAAATCAATAACTTGTCGCGTACAATCGATCGTCTTTCACGTGTATACACAGTTTTAACGGCTTTGGATGTTCGTGATGATACCCTACATTTATTTCTCGGTCCATATCATCTTTCACTTGGTCCGGCATTATTTGCAGCAATGAATTTTAAAAATGCTTCAACAGCATTACTTGTTAATTCACATCCAACGTCATCAGCTACGACTGAGAGTCATCGACGTAAGCGTCGACGTGAAGTAGTACTTCGTCGATTTCGTCGTGTGGTACGAAAATTAACACTTGTGATATCAATTATTAATGAACTTCGAGCAGCTTCAATTCTTACTCCCTACAATCAATATGAATTATATAAACGTGGAATTTATGATCTTGTTTTAGCTGGACGTAAAGAATCTTCGAATTCTATGTTTTCAAAGAATGAATTTATGGAGGAACTTGAAAATTTAAATGTAGAAAAAAGTTCAGGAGAACGAAATCCTTTACTTGCATCGAATTTTACTAAAATTAATCATCTACTTAATCTAATTTCTTCGTCTCAACAACAGCAACAACAACAACAACAACAACAGTCACATATATTAGAAAATTCAATGACAAGAGCAAATAGACAGATAATCAAAATAACATCACAAGAATCATTTGTGAATGCAGTCAATAATGATCCTTCATCATTAACAGATCCTACATCATTACGAGATTCTAATACTGTATGTTGCGCACTTCATCGTCAAAATTCACCTTATTTTATGCTTCCTATTCGTTCAACAATGAGTCCTCCAACTAGTCAAATGATATCAATCGGATCTCGTTCAAGAAATAGCAGCCAATCCAATACACATAAAACTGTGTCTATTCTTTCAAGGCAAAGTACGGTATGTTACATATATAGAATATATCTATGCATATGTAAAGTACATATAAAATCATCATGCAAATGTACAATAAATGTGACGAATACTTTGAGTCTTATTTTCTTGTGATTACATTATGTTTGTGTCTAGCACACAAATATGTGTGCCACTCCGTAGGTCTTTCTCTTTCTATCGATATAGCTACGTACATAAGAATAGAGACAAATGATCTCCTTTGTCAATTAGCTCTTTCGGTCATATATCCTGTTCCGCTTTAACATAATTACGTAATGTGAAAGAAATGTCTAATCAAACAGGTTATCGTTTTCTTCTTCCGTTTTATACAATAGGCCAATAGTCTACCTGAATCGATTGTTGATGACGGTTCCAATCATGATCTAACAACTACAACATCACCACCACCACCATCACTATCACCATCACCAAGATTATTCCTTGCAGCAACAAAATCAAATTCGCTAGAAATTGAATTAAAAACACCAACACAATTAGTTGAATCAAATCTGTTTGCTTCATCATCTCATGCCTTTTTATCTTCGTCGATCATCAATGAAGAGGACGCTCTTATTAATAATATTTCATCTCTATTAACAACCCATTTTTTATCTCGACAATCGCCATCAACAGCATTAACAACGTCTAGTATTGCCCATGAACATGAGACCAATTCAAATTTAAGCGATAGCGCTATTTCTCTTTCAACTGGTGGTACAACAGGAGCAATTAATAGTTCTCTTATTTCGAATCAATCTTCATCGTCAATTATCACTAACGAAATCGATAAACTTTTACAACGCATCAAGACAGCTGTTGATAACAGATTATCAATCGAAATAATAAGCAATAATAGAATGCGTCAACCACAGAGCACATATCAAACTTTGACATCGACTCCTTTAAGAACGACGGCAAGTAATCGTCGTCAACAATTACTTGCATTACATGCTGTATCATGTCAAGACAGGCATACAGATGAATACGATGTAGAACAATCTTCATTGTCCAATAGCAAACATAAATTGCATTATTCATCCAAATCACAATCCTTCGATGCGACCACCTTAAGTAAGCATTATAATAAAAGCTTGACATTCATTATGCTTGAGTTTATCATATTATGCTAACAAGAATATAACTATGCGCATCGCTTAAGTAAATATAGGCTTTTTATTGACACTACTTGTATGTTTTAAGCTCAATAGGGATGTCGGTTATTGTCGCTTGATTTAAATGCTCTGCTAATGATGATAGAAAAACAAAAAGAAAACACAACGATAAAAATCATATCATTAATTGCTATGCATCATTTTATTTTAGTATAATCAACGTCCAAATCTGAATCGGAGTATAACTCAACAAGATCCTTGTCTATTGGTTAATTTTTATTCTAGCAAGAATAATCTCTTTGTTTTTAATTATTGTTTAAAATATATTTTCAGTTTTTTCGTCTCTCGTCTGTTCTCGTTCATTCATTCATTCATTCATTCATTCATTCATTCATTCATTCGTTCTTTTTGTCGTTAAATCGACAACAATAACCTTGACTTGTACTAGTATTTGATCGATATTGTTAATAGTGAGAGGCTGCACCACCTTGTTAATGTGACTATATTTATCAATTTGGCAACATCGGCTCTCCTTGGAACTGGTTCTTGTCATAAATAGAGTCGTATAATAATAAAAAAAAAAAAATAATATCTCAATACAAATGTCTTCTTCTCATTCCTTTTTTTTTGTTAACTATAAAGCCTAGAACATTATGCATACCACATAGAAAATAAGAAAGAGAGAATGAGAAAAAGTGAAGGTGTCAAAACGCGTCGAGTCTAATTGCATGATCACATAAAAGTAAGACGTTTTTTTTTTATTAGTAATATATGTATGCGGTTGATTTCGATCAATAGATTGAGAAAGTTGGTCTATTGACTGTAAATACATTTTTATAATTACACAATCACCTACTTGACGACAACGGAGTAATGAAAAAGATGTACACATATGCATGTTCTGACATATATGACATGTTCATCATCAATTTACTGTTGAAAGGTTTCATTTTATTTACATGTACATTCGTCTCTATGTATATATGATCAAATCTTATCAAAATTGATATCATTTGTATAACAAAAAAGATTCGTTTTACTTCTTTTTCTGTTCAACATTATTTCCTCGATATTGATCCTGTTTACTTTTCAGTTTAAATATATTTGAGTACACATCATGCCATACAAACATACTCATTGGAAGCAGTATTACAGTCTTGTTGTTATTTCAAGTTCAATTTTTTTCTTCCATTATGTTAGTAGACAGTTACAATGGTGAGTGAGTTGTACATTGGTCAATGTTGTGTTGTTCATGACAAATGTATATGTGAGTTCTGTGGTAGTAAAGAAAATAAATATATATATATGAAAAACAAAGAAAAAAATTGTGCAGTCTAACACTCATACACCATGAGAAAGTTAAAGTATGTATTGCACAGTCATTGATCAACATTTTCATCCTCAAGTCGAAACGAGAAAGAAAAGAATAAAAAAGAAATTATTATTCATCTATCTATTGTAGATAGTCGTGATGCGATAACAACAACAATAACAACAATAGATACAAAGAATAACGTTTACGAAATGGTAAGAAAAATATTAGCTTTTATCTTTGTTAAAAACAGTTTTTATCTTTTATTTTCTATTTTTTTTATGGAATCTCCTAGACAACTTTTCATTCTGATGAAAAAGGTGTTCAAACTGATCCTCGTATTCGACACGCTCGTTCAGTAAAAATAACCTGAATTTTGTTTTTTTTTGCAAATTTATATCGGTATATTTATATTTAAGAAGCTGCTAGAAACATTACAAGAATATGTCACTGCTGTTATTCGTTTTCGTCAACATTTATTTAAGCAATATACACAATCAAATACTTATTACGAACAACATTACAGTGCCATGCCTGAGCTACAACAATATGAATATCGAGATTTAATGAACGTACGAAAAGAGATTCTGAATCGATTCGAATGGGTTCTTAATGAACTTGAACAAACAATTGAAAATTTACAAGCACGTCGATTATCAGTTGCTGATGCTCAACGTTCTATTAACAGGCCGATAGTTAAAGAAGTATGAAACATTGTGTCTACTCCAGTAACATGAATTTACAATTGCTTTTCTTTTTTCTTTTCTATCATTAGGTAATTGAATCATCTCTCAATGCCGAAATACCACCTGTTGATGAACATCAAGCAAATCTTCTAAATGATCGACAACGGTCTATGCCAAGTGAAGATGAATGGCGAATGTATGCACGTGATTTACAAGATACCAAAGAAGATTTATATTTCATTGATTCGCTTGTTCATCGTGGGATCTCTAAGGTTTGCATTCGTTTCAGAATATTTATAGAAAATGAATTTAATTTTTCTCTGCATTTATTAGATAGATCGATTGGTAGCATTTTCAAATCTCTATACATAGCTCATGGTTGGATCTGATTTGATTAAGCATACAAAAAAAAAATATATATATATATATATATATGCTACTTTTTTGTTTATTACTATTTTGTAAATTTATTTCTTTTAGTCAGTTTAGTTCATATGCGCACATACGGTGATATATTTTTGTTCCTATTTGTGCCTATTCTAAATTTACTTGTTTTTCCTTTTGTTTTTTTTTGGCTATGTGTGTCTTTTTTTGCCTATATCAACGTTTTAATCTTCAGAAAAAGAAAAAATTTTTAATAACCGTGAATAGATAACAAAGAAATCGTTTTTCTTTCTCATACATATCCAAATATCAGTTAAACATTCTAACATGTACACACGTGGTATGTATAGAAGTGGGAAGGAATTTAGAGGAAATCATATGAGACTAACATCGAACAGTCCATTTATATTCGTACAGGCATCGTGATGGGTACGGTAGAATCCAAAGTTAATCATCGATATAGAACTAGCAAACATCGTCTTTGTAGAAATGAAAGACCCCTCGTTCACAATTGTTATCATAAAAATAAACAACTGGAGGCAACACGAAATGTTGGAAATAAAAATCTGTCAAGAGGAATTGATGACACATTGGGTGGGTCATTATTGTTCATGAAGATATTCAGAAGTTTATTTTTTATTTTTATGATTAGTATCACTTACAAGTTCGCCATTGAATCCTAGTTTGCAAGGTTCAGTATTACATTATTCATTTCCTATGCAACGATCTCATTCCGAAATTCAAATAATATCAAATGAGTTATCAAATCATCACCTAGGAGGGTATAAAGTTACTTTATTTTTGAATCTTTCTATAAATATATTTTCATTCTATTTATTTCTTCTTGAATAATAGAAGTTTTGAGGGCGGTGAACAATTCGATCATATTTCTTATGATTATCAAAAACATATGGAACGTGTTGATGAAGAAAATCGTCCTGTATTAGAAGGACTTTGTCCTGATAAAATGTATGTTTCAACCAATGATCTTCGAATATGTGACACTCAACGATTACCACCACCTCTACGTTGTAAAATGACTCAAGGCTTTTTTCGACCTATTCCTCCAGCAGAATTTTATCAAAAGAAAACTACATTAAATCCATCATTTCTTTAATGATGACAAAAAAGAAACAGAATTAAATCAATCATTCTAACTTTTCTAAATAAAGTGTTCACTTAATTGTTAATCATTTTTTGATTTATTCAATTCTAATTCCATATTTTGACGTGTTACTCGTAGCATATGCCATCCTTCTTTTTCTGTTAAATCTAAAGCTCCACGAGTTTTATAAAATTCGATTGCATCTGTATTCCAATTGAGTACATTAAAATTAAGTCGTGCACAATTTGTGTCAACAGCAATCTATAAATATATATATATATATATGTGTCTCATCGAAATCAATAAAAGATTGAAAATGAAATTTACTTGATATGTTGCAGAAAAAAATGCTTTCCCAATGCCACGTTTTCGATAGTCCTCTTCTATGTATAGATCTTCAAGATGCAAACATTTTCCTTCCCATGTTGAATAAACATTGAACATTAAACACATTCCAACGATTCGTGATGATGAATCATTTAAATCTTACAGCAAGAAGAAAACTAATTTTAATTTGAAATTTACTCAATTTTATACCTTCAGCAACTAAACAACTATATAATGGACGCTCACCAAATCCATCTTGTTTAAGAGCTAATTTATATAATTTATCATAATTACATCAGGATAGGTTTATTTATTTTCTGTCTTACTTTCACTATTGATTCGAACCTGATCGGGTAGTTTTTCAAACACAGCTAATTCCTAAAATTACAAATTCAAAAACAAATTATTCACTTAATCGCAAAATACTATTTTTATACATTAATTAATCTCATAATATGATCGCAATCATTTTCAACAGCATTACGAATTAGAAATTTTGATTCAAGTAATATTGGTTGTTTCAGCATCTTTTTTTCACAAAAAAGATTCGATACTGACGTCATTTTTTATCAATAATAATGTATTTTTATTCTATTCGACAACTAAGAGTATAACATTTTAAATGTAAAAATTCAAAGATGACACTAGACGACATTTCGCATTGAAAGTTGAAAATAAAATCAAAACGAAATTTACTTTTGTTCGGCAAAAGTCTCAGTCCATTGTCAATTGTTTTTTGTTTACTAGTCAAATATATATCTAAAACTAAATTCATTAAACGAAATCTATCATATCCTATTTTTAGAAACACATTCGAAAAAAGCAATAAAAAGTAGTCGACTTCTACATTCTTCTACAGCCCGAAACGTTTTTCACTCGCTTATTTCTTGCTCACATTTGTTATTTGACGTTATTGTTAAAATACGTCCTTCGAATAGTTCGAAGCTTTTTCTGTTAATTGCTGGTACTGTCATATACCCTCATACGTTAATCAATTTAATCGATGATTTATGTATCAATAAAATCTATATCAATACTGATTCATCGTTTCGTTGTACAAGTGTGTAAGGAGGTGTGTACGAGATTTATTACTATATTTTTCTGCCTACTAAACCCCATCTGCATAGATCGTCTAAACGACGAATGTTATTTATAGGAAGAAAAAATGTATAAAGACGAATAATCTCTGCTTTACTAGTGAGATAGAAAATACGAATATTTTTATTCCTCAAAAAAGAACTGAGAATATAAATATAACCCACACCCTCAAGATTTATTTTATTTTAAAATGTCTTCATAAAATATCTTGAGCCAACTCGTGGAAGAAAATATTTCAAAGTGATATGAAGTTGTTCTTAGAAAAGGCAAAGTTATATGAAAGAAAATATTGACATTTAACTTCGAGTACGAAAGAAATAACATTAAACAAAAAAGAATATATAAGTTGTTGTTTTTTTTCTTTAGTTTAACGAATATTCTAGAAGTAAATTTTATGCATCTTTCGATAACTACGAAAAGCACGTAGATTTTTTTTTAATGATTCATTATTTTCTGCCGCTTCGCAATGATCAATCATAAAGAACATACATGGAATTACTTTTGGCATTTTAATGTTGTACGATTATTCATCATTTTGCCTTTTATTTTTTCTATTATTTATTGACTATAAAAGAAAAATCGTTTTTTATGCTATTGGATATCTGTTACGAACGCAGCAAGGGAACAAAGGAAACAGTATACATGTATAATACATATTCGTGGCTTCTCTCTACAACATAAACGATTATCGATGAGTAGTACATGTAATTTCAGAGAAGAATTAATAAATGTTCTTCATTTCATCTCGCACGAAATTATACAGGGCGAAGGGCTGTGCAAACATGAGATTGAGACAGGAGAAACGGGAGATTTGGTGTATAGATTACATACTTTAAAAAGAAAAAGAGAATTCTCAACCCTTTCAATGTGTAAATGTAATCGGCAAAGAAGCAGTGCATATGTAAAAGTAAAATTACAGGTTGATGTGAGGGTACAAAATCTAGAGAAGAAAAAAATGACAAAATAAGAGAAAGAGAGCTTTGTGTGTATAGACCCAGCTAGGTATCATTATTATTCAATCATATTAGTAGTTAAACTCACTGATATGATATAATCTGCATTTATTTTCCAGATACAGGATGTCCATCAGCAAGAAACAACAAATTCGTGGTGTAAGAATTCTATTAACTGTTTTCTATGGATTTCTTCTATCAAGTATTCTTTTCCGTTATATTATCCATGGAATTGTTGAAACAATTCGTCGACCAACAAATCCATATGCTATTTCAATGATCGTTCTGGGTATGATTATTCTTATTTCGATCGCTTTAGCAATCTATGCTACATGGTATGTAGTCGATTTATTTTCTCTGTCAAAATCTGTACGTTTGTTATTCAAATTTTTATAATTTAGGTTCGACAATACGATCATAATGTTAGTATCCGGTATTGTGCTCATTGTAGTATTTATTTTAACACTCGTTTTTGGTATTATTCGTATTGTCAATACTGCACCTCTTCGCGTAGTAAGTGCAACAACTCAGAGAAGTTCTGTGATAGATGGTGCCATTGATGACTCGCATCAATCAAACGATGAATTAACAAAATCAAACGCAACTAAAACGGATTCTTATGCTATTATTGAAGATGTGACAAAATTAATCATCGAATTAGTAGCAATTCTTTTTGCAATTCTAGCTACTTTCATTTTATATCGATACGTTAAATCAAAATATGATCCCGTAGCAACAAAAGAACCTGCAACAACAGCAACAACAACAGTAAAATAAAAATATAGATCAATAATTATTAAACAGGATTTGCTTTTTTTCCTCATAATTAACTTTTTTTTATTCTGCGCGCTTATATATGCTTCTTTTTGTAGGATCTCAGAGATAATATGGCCAGCTCGTTACGATTTATAATAAATTTTAAAAATAGTCTACTATGAAAATAACATTCGTAGTAATGCAAAGAAAAAAAAGGACTGGAAATTTCCCCATCGTAATGATTGTTGCAATTACGGGCGCCACCAGAAAAAAATGTAGGGAGGGAGGGGAGTAAGTCTTTGGTCAAAGCTATCGTAGGAGGGCGACTGAACTTATTATTTCACATGATTTTATTTTTTAGGGGGCGCGCCCCC
>CAJNYU010004051.1:122271-217787 GCA_905331475.1 Rotaria socialis | reverse complement strand
TATTTTTTTTAAATTTTTTTTTTTTTTTCCCCCCCCCCCCCCCTCCCTCACTGGTTACGCACCTAGTTGCAACAAATAAATAAATTTATTCGATTAATAGAAAATGTCAATATAAAAGAATATACCAAATAAATATTTTTTTATTGAATTCATTCTCTTATTTTACGAATTACCTATTTCATCGAAGGTTGCTTTCGAAAAAATATCAAATGAATACTATAAAAGACCAATTATATTAAGTTAAATCACCAGTGGCTTGAAATAATTTGATTGGCTTCTGATGTTTGAACAACATCAATATTTTAAAAAATTCTGTCAGAAGACAGCTAAGCCATTTTGCTAGGTCACTTGAATTTACTTTAAGAGGATAGTTTATGTCATGAAATGGTTTACGATAAAATTATTAAAGGCATTTGGTTAACCTTCATGATAGCTTATATCTGTTTTCTTTCGTACAAATACATGTCAAAATCTACATTCTATTTGATTTTGCAGGAGTTGAAATATATTCTTCAGATTACTTGCTTTCTTCTTCACAAGTTATAAACTATCATAAAAAATAGAAATAGAAATCTCTATCGTGTTTTAACGACTTTACAACGTGACCTCGTTTATAGTGCGATTTCTTTTTATTTATGATCTTCGAATAAAATAATGGATAGATATGAAAAAATAATTTTATATCGTTGATTTTTTTTCTCATATTGTGAATCGTTAACTACTTTTAGTTTTCTATTTAGTATAAAAATAGTATCATATGAATTCAATAATAAATGATGTAAAATACATCCGTGAATAAATCACACAGAATAGTTTCATAATCTGAGTATGTAATTAAAAGTTCTATGAAGTCTCCGCCTGCTTCAACAATAATGGAAATTGAGATAAGTATACGGAGGTATTCTTCAACATCTAAGCTTTTATAAATAACAGATGTTTTTATTCAGTAACCAGTTCATTTTTTTAAAACTTTAGACTTTCAATTCCGCCATTTTCTGCTCGAAGAATAAGCCTTTGTTCACAAATAGCGAGAAATTATTTTTGTCTTTTCTATTATGGTGTAAACTAGAGTTCTCAATGGATCGTTATTCTATAATTAATATTATTTTGTCTGCACGTGCACGCAAAGATGAAAAGTGTGGCGGCATTCTTGGTATCGACATTAACATTTCTGGCTATTCTATAAGACAAGTACTTCTATACATAGATGAAAAATTTTTCCAGAGCTTATGGAACATTGAACTTGTCGTACTTTTCCTTGACATGAAACGTAACAATTGAAAAAGTGGAGTGTGCCTGTGTCACAAATTGAAAACTACTTTCAAGTTGAGAGAAATATGAGTATGTGTAATGGATGTACAAGTACAATATTCGGTTAGCTAATGAATTTGTTTTTGATCATCATCTGTTTAATATCTCTCTGAAACATTAAATTGAAAGGCTGAACATTTTTATCCTAATCTCGCTATT
The DNA here is from genome assembly GCA_905331475.1 of Rotaria socialis. NCBI lineage: Eukaryota > Metazoa > Rotifera > Eurotatoria > Philodinida > Philodinidae > Rotaria > Rotaria socialis. The sequence continues at coordinate 216,317 of CAJNYU010004051.1, read as the reverse complement.
AGATTCGAGAAAAGTTGGAATGTTATTTAGAATTCACTTGGTACAAAGTCAGTTTCTTTTTTTTAGATAACTTTCAACTGAATTTTATTTTTTGATTTAGAACTCGGATTCTTCAGTCTTTGAAATTCTTTCTGTTAAATTAAAGAAAAAGATAAATACTCATTGTATCAACCCATATCTCTTATTCATATTTATGTTTCTAATTAAATTTGTGCACCAAGATGGTTTACATATAAATTTTAAATTTTAAAAGAGTAAGAATGAACTTTTTTGAATTCATATATTTCTTTTTACTTTACTACTATTTCTCCTTTGTAGCATAGCAGATGAAAAGTCTAATCTGATTTTAAAATATGATGATGACAATAGTAAAGGTTATTTTTAATAAAATATGTTGTATTTTTGCTAGCCGGCAAAAAACATCAGCTCAATCATGTTATTTTTAATGAATAAAATAGAACGTGAAGAAGGTCAGCATGTTGTCAATCTAAGCTTCTGACGGCAGCCAATAGACTACCATTTAAACTATTGTCTAAGATATGAGCATCTGGATTTTCTCATGTTTCTTTTCAAGCTAAACAAATTTATTTGTTTAGACGAATATATGTATATATCAAGAAACGACGGCTGTAATACACACAGTTAAACGAAGAAAAAAAAAACGAAGAAAAAAAGAACTAAGTAAAAATAACAAAGACGGCCGTGGTTTGTCTATCGTGAACGAACGATACCGGAAAAAAACAAACAAAAGTTAAACAATGAAGAAAAAAGAAAAAACCGAAAGAAAAAAACTAATCGGTTAATATTTTCATGTTGTTTTCTTTTCATAATCTGTAATCTATCTACACTTACATGTATATATATATATATATATAAAACAAAAACTAAACGGATGAACACATAGTTACACAGACATTTTTTCTTTGAAGTTTTCTCTTAGTATCATAGACAAAATAAAGAAACAAAATTTAATGATACATATGTGCAAAAATGACTTCATATTTTTTTCCTTCTTTGTAAAATAAAAAAGAAATGAATAATGATATGGATCATATTTGTTGTTGAATCATTCTCTTCAAGTCTAAATATAAATAAAAGAAACTCATATAACGTTATATGAGAGAAGAAAATAGCATACGTGCAAATTGAACAGAACACGCGTGTAAACTATCACGTGCTAAATCAAGTTGCTTTTGTAATAAAATAGATGTCGTTTGCAAATGTTGATTAAGAAAATTCATTTCATTGCCCATCATTTGTAATATTTTTGAAAGCTGCAAAAGAATAAAAATAATTTATTTCGTAGATATAATAAATGAAAAATGATTCTTTTTATCAATGAAATTTTTAAGGTTTTCCACCTCGAGAAATTGACTTATCGGTTATAATTTTAATGAAAATATGTCATATATATATATATATATGTTAGGGTTGACTTCAAAAGGCAAACTAGTTGCCTTTAAAATATTTCTAAATAATTGAAAAGAAAACAACGAAATATTTTGATTATTTCGATTTGTTTTAAAGTCAACTAGTTGCCTGTTAAACTCAACCGAATTTTAGAGTCAACTCCAACATATATATATCTTGGTATAAGTTAAAATTCTTTTGGAAATTGCTATTGTATCTCAATATCAGACATTGTTAGCGTTGAGAGAATCATTAAGTAAATTTTATGCACTTACATCATCAGAACTTTCATCAATATTCTGTATAGTAACAGTTTGTTGAGACTGCTGTTGAGGGAAAATACCAGATGCTGCTGTTTTTATAATAGTTTGTGGGTGTTGTTGTTGCTGTTGTTGTTGTTGTTGCTGTTGTTGTTGCTGCTGCTGCTGTTGCTGTTGATTTTTATTTCGATTCTTTTTATTTGACTTGTTAGATGATGAATTAGGCGTTTGTAATAATTTAGATCCATCAAGAAGTCCTATTCGATTTTTTTTATTTGGTGATAAAGGTTCATTAGATGTATCTTCTAAATGCTCGTCTATACTGCGTTGACGTTTATTTGTTGATGAATATTGAGCAATAGAATTTGTCATTTGTTGATTAAGTAAAATATTTTCTGGTATCGTAACAGAAAATTGTTGATTTGATAATGTATTTGAATCGTGTTCATGCTTAAAAAGTAAATTTTCTATTTCATTTGTATTTGTATGTGATGTTGGTAAACCATTATCAACAATAGTCGATGTGGTTTGTGCTTTTAACATAGTTGTTGTTGATGGTAAAGAATTATTTGCTGATTCTGTCATACGACGTTTTTCAAGACGTGCCATACGTAATAATGGTTTACGATCAACTGGGGATGCTATTCGGTGAGTTTTACGTAAGTGATCACTCAGATTAACAACCCATGTTTCACAATTCGGACATCTAAGAATGGAGAAAAGTAATTTTTTATTTTGTATTCTTAATTTAGATTTTACCGTAAACGAGTTTCATAATCATTTGTCAGTGCTTGATGATTGACATTTGCTGTTCGATCATCGTTCGGTGATGCTCGTTGTTGTTGTTGTTGGTGATTTGAGGATGAACTTAATTGAGATGAAGTTGGGAGAGATTGTTGTTGTAAAATTGGTTGATCCTCAAGCTGATTATTAGGATGAAAGGTAAATGTTGTCGGTAATGATGTTGCTAATGGCACATCGGGCATAAGTGACTGAGAAAAATGAACCATGACGTCTTTCTATATTAAACTGTGACTAATTATTCATAGCTATCTGAATTTAAGAGAATGTAAGACAATAACAGAAAAGAAAAAGATTTATATACAACGATGAATTCCATCAGACTCATTACATCAGATGCAAATCATTACAAAACAATGTTCAATAATTTAATAAATAAAATTTCCATCATCGGAGTATCGTTGTTCACACGAGAAAAACAAAACAAAACAAAATGATTTAATATATCACTAATTACAAGAGGAAAACTGTTTTTTTATTTCATTGAATATTTAGAAAATGAATCAAGGTTTCTTTTTCCTTAAATAAACAAATAAAAATGTATAGAAATATGTTTAACGAATAGTTAATGTTGCTCGGTAAGCCATTACTACTCAACGATAAACACCAGCTAAAAACGTTTTTTTTTATTTCAGCCATTAATGTAGACTTCTTCTCAGAATAGAGTATCAGTATTTGGTTGATTTTTTTGCCTGAAATTCTTTTTGATTCTAAATTGAAAAACAAATATTTTCTAGTATCAAAATGAAACGGGAAAAATGTTTGAAATGATACAGGAATTTTTATATCGATATAGATGTCACTATGAGATTGTCATGTGAATGCATTGGATTATTTTACTGAAATTTAGCATAGAGTTAAAGAAATAAGAAGTTTATTTTTCAATATTAAGTAATTCCGCGTATGCCACAATTTTGCAATCATTTAAAGATGGGTTCAATGATCTAAGATATTATTTGTTAAAGTTGAGAAAAATTTTGTGCGAAAAAAAGCGAAAAGAAAAGACAAATTTCTTAAAATTCTTGAAGTTTAGACCTCAGTATTTCAACTGAAACTGAACTGTTTAAGATTTCTAAAAATAATTGTGACTTTTACTTAACCAGAAAATTTTAATTTATTATGATGATACCTTCTAAAAATGAAAAGCACTTTACTTTGTTGGTTGGTGCCTTCTCGTCCTACTCTTGTTTAACTATATTCACTCGTAATTCTATGTGAAACTTTGAAGTATTTTTTTTCTTTTCATCTTACTAAATTTAGCGTAGAATATTTTCTTTCTGTTTTTGTAGCTATCAACCTTGCCATACATAGATAAATCCTTTATTAGTTCTTTTCTCGGCGTATTAAATTAATTATTACAATAGAAGAATCCATTTTCATTTCATTTCGTGTTTTTCCTATAACTGTATTGAAATATACGATAAAGGCTTTAACAACTTATTTTTCCAGATTTTATTTGTCATGCACATATTATACTAACTATTTCAATGTGAAAGTAAATCGTGACAATTAACAAAATTTGACTTACCCGAAATGGATGATTGTTCGAGCTAGTCAATATGATGAATTTTACTCAGGCTATATTCTGTATTTTAAGAAAAATCAACTCAACCATGGTAATTACCTTGCGTGTTTCCGATCTAAGTCAAATAATGTCTATCCAAAAAAAACGTACTTCAGTTATAGAAAAAATTGGCCAACTGCTTCGAGGCAAGAGTGTTTTTAGTCTGATTTGGTACTTGTAATCTTAAACATTACTTAATATTGCTGTTTTCAATTTTGTCTTGACGATTGCCAGACTCAATGGGTGGCACTTTTCTTTTGGTCTAACGGAATTTCAATGCCAATGTGACGGGAACAAATGATGACATGACAAATGTGAAGCCCTTTTATAATTATTAGTCGATAGTATATTTTAATGAATCGGTGAACGCCGTGGTGATGATGAACAATATAATTTCGGTGAGTATAGTCGAACTTTGAACTTAATAAAAGATGTATTTCGTTCTGCACTTGATGATGTGGGTCGTCAAACTTACAACTTGAGTAAATATTTCTCGAAATGTTTATATTTAACTTAGTAGCAAGTTCGAAATCCGTAAGGTACATAGAATGGAAAGAGTAGTTAGGATTGCTCATATATGGAAATTTCCAAGATTTTTATATCGATCTTGGAAAGCTGCGAAGCATTTATGAACTGAAATTCTAATGACACCAAGACTCAGGGGTCGCAGAAGCGGAGGGGGGGGGGCGTGTAAACCCCCCGATAATTGAAAATTTTCAAGTTTTCCCGTCGACAAGGGTAAATTTTCTGTACTTTTTTTGCTAGGCTTTGTTGAAAATACCCTTTTAGGCCACTCCCCCTCCAATCTTAGGTCCTTCACACGGTCCGTGCCAAGACTATCTAAAAAATGTAAAGGCTATGTTTTCAACGAAATAAATTATTTTATGTACGTCCATAAAACTGTGTTGAAGAAATATTTTGTTCTGTTAATAAGATATTAGCTTATACTCTTAGCTAATATCAAACTACCCAAAGATGTGAAAGGAGTATTGAGAATTTTTTTCTCTATCCTATTATGTTGTGTAATATCCAGCAGTGTCCAAGGATTGAGAAATAGGAATTCATAATGTGCTGAAGAATTGTCAGTGTAGCTGTGATAATTCCTAGAGGAAATAGGAATCAACAATGGGTTTCCTCACAGCTTCACCATTCACGAAAGTTGCGATATTGCTGTTTTAAAAATCATTTTTGCATGAAATCGTTGACTCTCTCAATTTTGCAAGTGAAAATGAGTGTAAGAACAAAAATTATCGTGAATATTCCATATTTTTACCGTTAGTATGCAAGGAACTGTAAGGGAACTGATGAGAAACTCCTAATCCTCAGTCCATGGACACTCCTCGATACAAACGTGAACTCGATTGGTGAAATTACTATTTTGCTTCATGCATTGGCTGATCTAGCTCAAGCATCTGTGTAAATGCGGAAAATCATTGAATTGAGTGAATTCCGTGGTTTTAGTTGTTGGGATTAACAGCTGACTGTTCCTTTTTTCTTTCATGCAAAATGCTTGCTTAAATAAATAAATACATGTCACACGGGTCGGTTCATTTCAAGATTTGTTTCCTTTCAGTTTCACGATCGCCAATTAGTAGAACAATCTATATTTGACGTTGATGTCAAGTTTATTTCTAAAGATTTCTTTCGGATAATTGATTTGTTTCATACTTTTTATTTACACACAAATATATTGGAGAAAGTCCAATAAATTCTTAATTTGCTTTTATATAAGTATAGGCGAGGGGAAAAGGATTAACTTAAAGATGGGAAAAGAAAAAAAGATATGACGAAAAATGTACAAAAAAAAGCAAAACGAAAAATCCTTAGAAATAAACTATGACACATAAAGATCTCTTTTAATTGAAATAAAATCCCCGTTCTTTACATGCTGTCATGAGACGAATTTTGAGAATTTCTTGGCTTGAATAATCGGGCAATTTAAGATAATGATAACATGTATTTACTGATGGATATGAATTATCATCGGCTTCAACTTTACGAGCTACAGCTAAACGAGGTCGAAGATTCGCAAGACCTAAATGAATATATACGGACATAGATTAGGAATTTCTCAAAGCCAAAAAAGAAACACAAACCTCCAGGTGGTAATGAAGAACAGCCAGTAATAAATTGAACAACAGACTTTCTTTCAAGACCATCAAGTTCCAACATAACATTAAGAAATTTGGTAAAACCAGGGCTGTAAAAACGACAAAACAAAAAGTCAAAAGATGAAATAAAAGAATGCAAATTCTAATAAACCTTTCTCGTGTAAAACCATGACTAGGTTCAATATAATTAAGTAACTCTTCTAAGGTCCACGATGGCCATTGATTACCACACAGAAGAAGTTTTAATTCATGTGAATTAAAACATTTTAAATGTTCTATTGAGAATACTTGATTGAATCCATCTGGAGAAAGAAAAAACACGAAATATTTATTTAGTCAATAGTGAAAATTTTCTTTTACTTCGAAAAGCATCCATTTGACGTCGAATACCATCACGAAAAATAAATTCTAAAGATAATTTAACATATAGATCAACATTATCAATTGTCACATCCTAAAAATAAAAAGTTATTTTATTAAATTATATTACTCCGAATATCTCACTATGTGTGATCCATTTGATATTAAATCTATTGATTGATAACCATAGATATTCGATGGTGGTGAATAAACAAAAGTTAAACTAGAAAAAAACAAAGAGTCAGAAACGAAGTTCTACTGTGAACTATGATATAATTATTGTTACCAATCACAATTTTACGAGGGAATATTGCTGAATACATATTTGGTCAAAAATTTTGAGTATACTTACTGAGAGTGTAAATAAAGTATGACACATTTGACCTCTGGATTACTTTATTGGTATAGAGCACTCTATTTTTCTTGTTACCATCAGTAAACAAATGCCTCTAGAGACAACTAAGAGCTCCTTTTCTACTGTAAACAAAACAACGATAAGGAGAAAATATCCCGGAGAACATTACAGAAGTATGTATTTCACCCTTTGACTCTTAATGAAGTCATTCTTCTTTTAACATCAAGTATCTATACCAAACGAAGTGTTCAGTGTGATGATTTTGTACAATTCTATCTCAGAAGTTCTAGCCATTCATAATATAGCTGATGGATTAGCCCGAAGGTTCAAAGTCTCAGTTGTAACTGTAATAAAAAATCTTTTTCAAAAGAAATATTTAACTAATCTATGCGAAAATTTGATTGAAATTTTCTTTCTAACTCTGCATCTCAAGAAGATTGCTTCTGGGTAGTCTTTCGTAAAAAAATATGAAAAGCAAAAACATACCATAAATGTTCGAGATCAACTGATTCATGGTGATCATTGTCTACTTTTAATTGTGAGCATAAGCGTTTCTTTTCATCATTTGTTTTACTAACATCATCAAGTATTTTATTACGTCTATCAATTAATTCATAGAGTTGTTGAAAGAATTTTCCACGTAGTGGTTCAATATCAATTAGATCAGTTAAATCTAATATACCATCGTACCATATATTTGAATCATTGCTATATTTTGATTTCGTACAAAGTAGTTTAAGAAATGCTATTGATAATGGCATATCAATTAAATATTTATCTAACAAACATTTAGCAAAATAAATTCCCATCAATGAAAAATAATTGCACACAGTATCTAATCTTTCATCATTCTGAGAATATGGTACAGGAAAGAGACCTTCTAATTTTCTAACATAAATTGTTTGATTTTGCTCATGATCATCATGATGCCACCATAAACCAAGCGAATGCTTTTGTAAATCACTAGCAATTAATGCATAAAATTCTAATGTTGGTCCATCGCCAGTACCTTCTTCATTTAAAAATTGAATTTCTAATTTAGCTTTTGATTGCGCATGATAATGAAATAAATTCATAGCATCACGTAGGATATGTTCACGATCGATGGGTGTTGCACGATCGATTTTCAAACGACCTAAACGAAATTCATGAACGAACACATTTGATGTTGATGATGAATTTTCATTTGAATTCGATGCAGCACGAAATGATGATAGTGTTGTTGTTGTTGCTGCTGCTGTTGTTGAACCGCCTAATGGACGTAATAGACCGCCTGTACGTGCAGCACGAATTAATTCATCTCGTCGTTCTTGTAACCATACAATTGAACGTGATGTACCAAAACTTGTTGTACGAAAATATAATTGTCGAGTTTCAAATGGATATAAGAATTTATATGAATGTGTTAACCATTCAGTCCAGATTGGTAAACTTGACGATGCTATGATAATTGAATCTTGTATTTGTTGTAGGAGTTTATTATTTAATTTTTTTGAATAAAAGTAATTCTCCAATGAAAGATTTTCATCTGCATGATATCGATGAGGATTATTTTGAACATATGCATTTGATAAATAAAATAATTGACGTAGTAATTCAAGAATATCTTCAATAGTACAAACATCTTTTGGATCATTTGAAGTGAGATTTGTAGATGATGATTTTTGAATATTTTCATTAATGATTGAAATCATATCAAGATCAATAGGACAAGATAAAAATGATTGAGATGTCTAAGAAAACAAAAAAGGAGAAAAATTTCAAACTTTCGAATTCGAATGTTTTCTTCAGATAGTGAAAGATTTGACACAATGAAATTGAATACTTACATCTGATTTTGATTGTTCATTTGATTTTTCAGTATAGACAATTCTAAACGTCAAGTAGAAAACGAATCAATCTTGATTGTGATTTTTGAACAATATATATATATATATATAATACTTACGTATAAGTTGGCTCGAAAATTCTTTTAATACGTTCAGATCTTTGTGATGAGGGGAATGGTTGAATCAGTTGTTGAATATATTTAAAAATTGTTGCATCTGAATCATCCATTTCAATATCGATTTCTTTTAACTAAAACAAGAAATATTCAATCGTAATTACATCTAAAGAAAATATTAAATTAAAGAAAAGTAGCTGGGTCCATTGTACTAGCGATTACATATTGTTCATAGTCTCGATTTTTTCTGTAGCGATACACTATCATTTACTGATTTTACTCTGATTATGCTGACATTTCGTCTTAAATAAAGGAAATTTAAATTTAAATACGAACTCCTGGTAATTCTGGTGATGGTCCACGAATATATAAAGTCATATTAGCAGCAGCTAGTGTATCTGTAGTAGATATTTGTTTCGATGAAGTTACTAAAAAGCAAAAAAAATGCCAATGAAAATTTTAATCGAAAAATTTTACATTGTTTTGGAGTCATTGTTGTTGGTACTGGGATATCTTGTGTTGCATTTATATTTGTTCTACCGGGTCGACCATCAAATGCTGGAAGTAAAACTTAATGAAAAAAAAACAAGCAAACGATGTTTTACTTCATTTGAATTAATTTTTATAAAATATGTATACCAGAAAATTGTCGTTTCAAAACGAAATCATCGTCCCAATTTCGACGTGTTAGGGATTGTTGTTCACCATGAAGTTGTTCTTGTAGTTGTTCATCGTATTCTTCTTCTTCTTCCTATTAAAATAAAAGACAATTTAAAGTTAGATAAACAAAAAAAATCATCTAGTCGCAACAGAAAAAAAGAGTTAATTTTTGTTAATCAGAAAAGAAGTCTATAAAGTGCACATAATTAGAATAATCACCTGTTCATCAAATAGACCACAATGCTATTAAAAATTTATTATATTTTTGAAATTAAATTGAATCTATTTGAAAGTTAACAACTTACTTCATCTTGTTCGGCTTCTTCTTCATCTGCTTCGTCTTCATCATCGTCTTCATCCTCTTCTAAACGTGAAACAAGAAAATAAATATATTGAAAACTATTTTACTTTACCATTAGTATCCAACGGGGGTTGAATTTGTTGACTATTTAATTTAGCACGTTTTAAATGACAATGTTCATCGTCTTCCATATCTTCGTCTTCGCTTGTTTCATCATTTTGTTTTTGTTGTTGATCAGATAACGGTATTTCAGATAAACTTTGTGATTCTTCCATTGGCATTGATTCATCATCAACCATAGCGTCTTTAACAATATTCAACGTTGTTGCTGCTGTGATTGTTAAGTTTGGTGAACTTTGTGCAGACGTCAATAGATTTGATAAAGTCATATTATTTGGATTGGTTGTAGAAAGATTCGGTACACTTGCGTTCATGTCATTCTCTAATCTGAAGTTTAGAAAAATAAGTAAATTGATTTGTTGTAATTTAAATAGGAGTATACGTACAATATAATTCGTTGTTCAGAGCATTCACTGGTAGCATTCTTTTTATTATTTTCTTCAGTTACAGCACACATTGATTCAACTAAAAATTCAAAAAACAAATTGATAAATTTAACTATCGTTCTGAGTGATTCCTAAAGGTTCGCGTAGATTTAATAGAGCAATGATGGAGCTATTGAAATTTGAGGTGTGAATAAATGAACCGTCTCTTCAGTAGCACTCAAATACAATTTGTACGAAAGGTCTTGATGGCTTCTTTACTCATCAGATTTTAATTATAAAAAAATGTTCTCAGGATAAATTAGAGGATTTACTTGATTCAGTTGTACTACTAATTGATTGTCTTGAGTGTGTCGTAGTTGTGATTGGCGTTGTTTGAGCTGAAGTAAAAAGTCGTGTATCACAAGTATTATTTTCATTCGATGCATTCGACGGCGTATTATTGTGCTTATCTTTTGGTTCATCTGCAAATATGAATGATTTTAGTATTAAAACAAAACGCACCATCTAATTTTATTATTAACCTTTCGATGTCAAAAGCGTTTCTTCATTATATTCTCCAAGTTCAAGCCAATTACCAGCATTTGATGTATTTGAACGAATGGGTGTTAAAAAATCTTCTGCTGATGATGATAACCAAAGTGATGATGTAGGTTCTTCAATAGTTGGCTCTAGTTGTGTTTGAGCAACTAATGCATCATATTGTCGTGCTATTTGGTCACGAAAACCTTGCATCAGCTATTCAGGAGAAGAAGAAAAGAAATTTAAAATCATTGAAAAGAGAGAGAGAGAGAGAGAGACACTCCTTACATCTATTGTATGTTCTGTCGTACGAGATGATGATATTAGACTTTCGACACTCGACGCTTGTTCAGTTGATGAAACTGAAAATATTGGTTCACCATTACTTATATTCGGTGTTGAAACACTTTTACGTTGTGAGATTATATTAAGTAAATTCTAAACACATAATATTTCGTTTTCATAAAGAATAATATTTAATAAATGATTTACTTACCGTATTATCATTTAATATTGTATCACCAGTTAATCGCGAGAGAGTTTCTTGAATAACCATTCGTAATCGTTCTGGATCATCGGATTCAAGAGCTTAAAAGGAAAAAAAAAGATGAAAAGTTCATTTTCTTTCGCTACTTATTTTGTACCTGTTGATAAATCAATTGGTATTGATGAAAGATCTATCATTTGGTCAAATAGAATTCGATCGATGGTTGATGCTGAAGATCTAGTATTGCTTGCATTAGTATTTGATCCATTTGAATTTCCTGTTGATGATGTGGCTGCTGTACCACTTGTGCGCATACTTGCTAAACGTCTTAAGATATGTGATTGCATTTTATTTGCACGATTACTAGCCGATGATATTGAATGATGATAAGATGGAACTTGACGAGAGCTTGTTGAGCGATTTCGGTTATCATCACGATTTAAACGAGAACGAGTTAATTCTGATTCTATAAGAAATGCAAATGATGTTAATTGTGTAATAAACACGAGGTAGAAAAAAAATGATCATCTATTCATCAAAGAACAGTGACCTCACAGTGAAATGAAATGCCGTTTGATAGAAGAATTGCTATAATCAATTTATTTCTATTTGTAAAAGTTTTAACCTATACGTATATCTCGTGGTTTGAATCAACTATTAGAACTCCACTATAATAATTGTGACATTATTTAGCAGTTATTACGAGTATATTTACTTTCGGTAACAGAAAAAGATTGAGAAAGCTCTTGGTTAGAACTTTCTAGATCCATAGCGTTTAGTCAGTAGAGAAAAAATAATCACTTACTTGAACGAATATCAATAGCTGAAATAACTTGTCCATAAAGTTCGAAACCAGCCATAGAAACAGGATGTCGACCAGATTTTTGATGAATACGTATATATCTGAAGCCTGTTGAATTATCATTTAAATTATTTTTGATATTCCATGTTGCCACTGATGAATTGGTATCATTGACCAACGATATGTCACATGTTATAAAATGTGCACCATCTTTTGATATTTGAAATAGAAAACTTCGTGTCCAATGTGGAAAACCACCAGTACTATGTCGTAATGTAAAATGTGTTGGTAAAACCCATAGTCCTAAATCGAACATAACCCAAGTGCAACCATGATATGTATCATTAGTGTTCTCATCATCATCTGCATGCACCGGATGTGAAATCATTTCTGATAATTGTTGAGGTGTACAATTATTATCTGAACACGTGACTAAAATAAAAAAGATGCTAATTAAAACATTGATCCGAGTCATGTGGCAACAGTAGCAAATTAAAACCTTAATGCCTATCAACCTTTAGATTTTACGTATCAAGTTTCCGCGAAAATTTCCCATTGCTAAAGAACTCGAGGAAAGAGTATTCTGCTTGCTTACTAAGAAAATGTACTTATTGGCATTTTCCCATTTTGCAGTTAAATCTTGACTAACTTTAGATTTTTTTTCGAAAAATAGTTGCGTTATTCACACTAAGCTTGGTTTTCATTCTTTTTTTATACCTGAAATAAGTCCGGTTGAATTCGGATTCGTATAATTCGATATTGTTCTAGCATTAGTACCAATCCAGTATAAAATTCCATTGTGATCAAAATCACTGGCATATGTAAATTGCTGTCGACCATCAGTTTTTAAACGTTTAATAAATTCTAAATGTGTATGAGGATGATCATACCATTGCTTTGAAACCTATTGAAATATAGATTTATTTCGTTTTATCTTTCGTCGACAATAAACAACACTTACCATTGATGCAAGAAATGCTTTCAATTGTCCGACTGTAGCTAATGGCTCAATTTTTAATGATTTTCCAGTTCTATCAGTAAATAGCTGTTGTCGATTTTGATAATGAAGTTGAAAACGAAACCGTTTGGAAAATATCTGTAAGCCGTAACTCGATGGTGTATCATATAAAAATAATGGTAATTTTTCAATAGATTCTAATATTGATACAAGTTTGCGTATGAGGATATAAAACGCCTGTGGTTGTTCATCGGATAGAAATATCAAGGAAAACAATTTCGATCGTTCATTGGCTAGATTAATTTCATCGGAGGATTGATCAAGTAAACCATGAAATATTTTCAATAAACTACTAACGAGACCAGATGATGATAATTCATATAATGATAAACTTGTTTTTTCAATTAAAAATTTTTTTAATTTCTCAAATGAATTCAAACTAAGATCATTATTTAAATCGTTGACTATTGCTTTGAGTTCATTTAATACTGAACGCGTATAATTGGTTGGTGTTACATTTTTTAAATAATCATTGTAGATAAGTAATGCTAATTCTGTTGTACGATGTTTCATTTGTTCTTGTTTTGTTTTGCCTATTGGAATCGACAAAGTTTTTGCTACTGAGCTATTTGATGAAGAATCGTTCGCATTTGTTGACGCCGAAGAATTCAAAGATTCAATTGTTGACCATGGTATTGAAAATTCATTGCCTAATGTTGACTGTGCGTGGTATGTATGGCGAGTACCACGATTTGACTCGAATATAAAACCTGGTTGACCTTGTTCAATAATTGTTACCTAAAAAAAAGTTGAAATTTATATTGAATAGTAGAAATATTTTTCTTCTCAATCATACAAACAGCAAAGTCTTGTAAATAATCTACAGTAAATCAAAGGTATGCGCCTGGTTTTTCCATTCAATGATTCAGTTATGGAAGGTAATGTAGACGGGATAATTTATATAGATTAAAAAATGGGTTTCTACTACGCACGAACTGATAAATACGAAAAAACAAAACTTAAGAAAACAATTTTTCTCATGGTGAAGTTAAATTTTTGTCAAACAAGTTTTATATCATGAAATTAACATTCTTGATTATCGACTCTCATGTTGACTCTTAGTGTATGGTCAATTTGTTTCAACAAATCCCTCTAACACCAAAAATATTGTGAAAGAGGCGCATAGAACGACATTCATTCACCAGGATTTTATAGTTATGATTTATGACTCGCAAGAATCCGTTCAATTAGTTTATAATGAAAAATTTCATGAGAACATAATCATATTCGTTTTTAATAAATCTAACACTAACCTGTTCTCCTTCAACATTGTGAATACGAAGTTGTGTTGATCCATTACATTCAAATGTCCAATGACCCACCGTTATTGTACGTTCATTACTTGTGTCTGATGTAAAAAGCGTTCGTGCTATCAACAGTTGTTGTTCTGCATCGATTGGTTTAATATTTTCATCATTTTTATCATGTTCTATATCATCGAGTACTTGTTGTTTTAACCGCTGAAGTTTATCAATAAAATCATGACGATTTTCACTTGTATCTACATTTGTTTCTGGGCTTCCTAAAATAAAACAAAAAAAGAAAAAAATGAAACTAAAAATTAAAATCTAATTTACCTGAAGAATACATTGTTGATAAAGAATTATCAGCAAAAAACCTAAACCATCCATTGGAGCCCATTGATAATTCAATAGCAATTGAAATATTCCATAGATATAAACATTCTCGATTTCGTAATATGTTAAATTCATTCCAAATATAAGGTCGATGACAAAGAATTTCTTTAGCATCAACGGCAAGAATATCAATCGATAATGACGAGTGTGGCTGTTGATCAGCAGCTATATTTGTTATTGTTGATGATGGCGTTACCGGATGTGATAATGCCAATGATGTTATTTTCCATATTAAACCTAAATATTGAAATTGTTCTAGAAATAGATGTCGATCTTTTTCAAATAAATTTTTAATAATCAATAAAACAAGATTCGATGTATCATCATCATCTTCATTTGTGTCCAATATTGAACTTAACAATTCAAATAATGTTGTTAATATATTCGTTTCACCTTGCATTAAATACACACGTATTTGTTCAACGGTTGCATAATGTAATAATTTTGATACTAAACGTAATGTATTACGTTTAATTGTTAATATCATTGTATTTTGATATAATTGACAAAATATTGATAATAAACGTTGTAAATAAATCGGTTGCATTTCAATATCACCTTTGATTTCATTCGTTGTTATTGTTTGCTCAATAGATTTTATCGATGAATTAGTATTTGCTGTTGGTGTCGGTTCTTGCCGTCGTATATCCGTCCATTCGTGAGCTGATTGAAGAATTTCAACAACTTCCTGATGGCCTTCATCTTGGCGTTCACGTGCTTTATCTAAAGCTGTTCGGCCATCTTCATCACGTAAATCAACATTACCGCCATACTTTAATAGTAGACGTACGATTGAAGGTCGCCCAAAACAAGCTGCATAATGTAATGAAGATGAACGTTGGCCACGATTAACATCGGCACCACGTCGACATAAATATTCAATCATTTCACGTGTACCAAACGCAGCAACCCAATTTAACATTGTTTGACCAACATTATCAGTATAATTAACATCAATACTACCTTGTTCAATATGATTTATAAAACCTTGAACATCACGTGAACGAATAAATTCAATAATTTGTTGTTGAGAACGATCTGATGGAATAATGCCACTGATTGTTGATGATACTGCTGCTGCTGCTGCTCCCCCTCCTGCTGCGATTGCTGACAGCAATGACGATGATGATGCACGTCGGTTTGTATCAATAGTTGCACTCGTTATTGGAACAGAAACATTTGTTGTTGCAATTGCTGTAATCGATGCCCGTGCTGTGCCTACTGGACGTGGAAGAACTTGACGTCCTAAAATAATTTACTTGATAAATGTTTTTCTCTCAAAAGAGTAATCATCGTCTCATTAGTAATAGCAAATTCAATTCAGTTTTTGATCAGTATTACTCAATTGTATACTATCTTATTTTGATAGAAAAAGACTTTTTGTTTTCCTTCAATTTATCATCTTTAATGAACTAAAATTAGAATAAATTTGTTTTGACTTAATTACAATCAGTCATTTTTTTGTTCAATCATTAAAACCATCTTAAACTTTGCTTTATTTTTTAAATCATATTTTACATCTATGTAAAATTTTTCGAGATTCATTTCCTGAGAATTCCGTGTAGAAAGAAAGTTCTTTCACAATTTCATATAAAAAAAGGTTCGGAAGTCCTGAAGCGCTTCCGAATATCTTTCCGACATTATTTATGTCAGAAATGGCTTCTTTTTTTGCCGTGAAATTCTTTCTAAAGAATGAACGTAGTTCAATAGACCTCGTTTTTCTTTAGGCACGAAGGAGAAAATTTCAAAAGCTTTTCCCTTTACATATCAAGAAGCATAAAATTTGTTTTGATAGAACCATAAGTAAGATTAGAATATGATGTATGATAAGCTTCATATGAAACAGTATGTTCTATGTCTTTGATGATGATAATAATAATGATATTTGAAAGCATTATTTGTGTCTACTATTCATGTCAAGAAAGAAAAACTTTCGATCGATAGACCTGAATGCATTTGATTAGATCTAACTGTTGTATTTCGATTTTCATTGCATAGTCATTCGATTAGTGTATTTTTTTTCTACAATTTTGTTTGATTCGTAAACAACGAATGGTTACGTTTTAGTGGTCTATGTTCCTTAACTAAATCAAAGATTAGGTTAAGTCCATCCTACTTAGTACTAAGGAATAATACGCACGTCAAGCATAAATTGATTACTTATAAATAAAAACACTAAGGCTTACCCTCGAAAATTAATACAATAAGTAGATCAAGAAATCTCATTGTATCAAGTACACATCTTTCATCGCCACCACACAATGCTGATTCTAATGCATCAGGAAGATCACTTCGAAGTAGATCACGTGTTACTTTAGCACTACCGCGGCAAAGTGTTGATAATAAACCTGTTACAACCGATAGGTTTGTCGTAACACCGCGTGTATTCGATCCTGATAAGGGTGCATTATGTGATCCCGTTGTCTCAGTATTTATTGTTGATGATGATGATGATGATAATGATGAAACGGGAGTTAACGTATTACCCGTTGACTTTGACACATAGTGTAATGATCGAAGAAGAACATCTTTCAAACAATAACGCATCAGTGGTTCTGGATCAACATTTTTTCTTGCGAATCTATTGTAAGAAAAACAACATGAATAATAGATAAAATGTTTTTTTTTTGTTTTCTATGAAAAGTTCAACCTGTCAGCTAATGTTGCAAAACATCTTAACGCATTATCCGATACAAACGTATCGACATGTAAAAGTAAATTTGATAATGATTCAATTGTTTGATCCAATGTAGGAGAATTTTGTGGGTCAATTTTACCGATTAATTTTACGACAACATTCAATGCAGATTGCAAAGAATCCTTATGTATAACTGAATACCAATTGTTAATAAAATCAAGTACACAACGAAGACCATCTTGTTCATATATATTTGATGCTTCTCTTGAGCATAAACGTTCAAAAACTTTTATTATTTGCTCAGCTAAATCTTTATTTGTACGATCTTCAATATCGACAACCTGTAGACAAGCACACATTGAACGTATAAGAGATGCATGTTGCGTGATCTTTTTTGCACAATCAACAGATACATCAAGGAAGTATGTTAATGCACGTGCTGTCACTTCAAGTACACGTGTTGGGGCTAATGGATCACTGAATATATCACAGAGAGCTGAAACAGAAAAAATTTAAGAAATTATTTTTTCTTCTTCTTCTAAAATATGTTAAATTTACCAGGAAGGAAAAGTCGAGGTTGATACCTAAATATCGAGAAAAAAGTGTTTCACTAATGACAAAAAAAGACACTTACTGTTCAAAACATCGATCAATATTATCGCACATTAATACCAACATACCTAAAAATAAGCAAAATGAGTATTTTTTCATGGGTGGATAAAACTACTACTACAAAAATAATTCTCTCGTGCAATTCTGATTAATCAAAGTCAAAAAACTAGATCATATTTTCCCCAGATCTCACAATATTTATAGTTCGATTAGGGAGAAAAACGATTCTTGACATCATAGTAAAATACGACGAACAGACAAAGTGATATCAAATAGTATACTCAACGTTGACAATATAGTTTTATTTCTATTTCAATCTTAGATGAAACCGAAGTAAAAATCGAGTTTGAACGAAAACTTGATTTAATTATTCAGTATACTACTTGATATAGATTTGTTTGTTTACTTCGAGTATGTTACATATCTTTATGCTATTGGCAACAAAATTAATTCTTTCAAAACGTATTCCTGATTACATGATGAAAAAAAGATCTAGAAGAAATTTAGATAAATAGTTTTCGGTCTAATTCAATTGCTACAGACCAATTAAACTGAACCTTTACTGCACAAAAGAGATCGAAATTCTAATGACCATCATTTAATCCAACAAAGACAACAACGCCTTTTTTTTGTAATATTTAACTTACAAAGTTGCTCTAGCGCAGATATTTGTAGATCCCGTTCGCCACCTCCATCTCCTTTCAGCCAAACTAATAGTTCTTCTGGATCAGCTTCCATGATATAATTCTACTGTTACTGTCACAAAATCATGACTCTATCGCATTTATATCTAAAAATTAATAATGATAAAAAATGTTTTTTTCATTAAGCCATGCAAGTGAGGGAAAGAAAAAATTCTACAATATTATATATATATATAAATGACTACATCTGACATAATAATAGATAACAAGTTAACCCCTAGAGATTAAAAAAAAAGAAAGATAATCTGACGAAAAGAAATCTGCTTAATAACAATCATTCATTGTAACATTCGTGGATCGATGTGGATTCAAACTACTTGTTGATGTACATCGTGATAATCCAGTTCGCCATACATGTTCTATTGGTTCAAAATCATTCTCGACATCATAATAGTGATAAGTATTATTATATTGAGTATATACAACAGATGATTTCGATTGGTTAAAACTTCGTTTAAAACGATAATAATGGAGGGAAATTTTATCTCCGTCGATATGAAAATCTTTTAAATCACAACGCATTATATTATAATGAATATCGCCAAGTAAATAACCAGAATCAGGTTTTTGAAATTCAAATGTTATTGAATAATTAATTAGTTTGTTAGTTAATGGTTTATCATAGAGATCAATATTTGTATTATTTAATTCAATGAAACATGTCTGATTCATTTGCTTTACACAAAAAATGCTTTCCTTTTCATTCATACTATAGATAATTGTTTTTTGACCTTCTTTAATGATATCATCAATATCAGTTAAATAAATATATTTATCAAAATCATTCGATGACCGAACGAATAAGCCAACATTTCGAAAATATTTTTGACGTGCAAATTCAACCCTTGAAAAATTCGATGGACTTTCTAAATGTATACGACCAAAACTATCAATTGGTAAACTTGCAATTACATGAATCGATATTGATAATATTAAAACAAATACAACGCCAACCGTCGATATTGTATTGAAAAAGTAGGATAAACGATCTTTGCGTCGATAATCATGACGTATCAACCATTTATTAAGAAGTATAAATAAAAATCTTATGAATGCAGCTACAATACCAATAGCTGCTTTAGCTATACTAACGTATGTTACTTCACCATCATGACAAATAACAATAAGAAGATTGAGAGTTAAAAATGGAAAATCTTCGAGCCATATTGTTAAACAATTGGTTATCTGACCAAATAAAGATGTTAAACGATTACTACATGTATCACGAACGGTTTGAACTATTTCAAGCAAACTTGTAAATGTTGATATTATACAAAATATCAACATTGCTAATAGAATATCATACGGTGGTGGACCAAAAACAAGACCCTAGAATAATAATAGTATTGATGATATTGTTTTATGTTTTTATATTTCAAATGTTCTAGTTACTTTTAGAATGGCTGTTTTCGAGAATAAAAAGTACCAATCAATAAGTAAATCGACGATATTTAGTGTACAAACTATTGTAAGTACAGTAAGTTTATATGATCGTCGACTAATTAATCGATGTAGCCAACGACATTCAATCGGTAGTGAATTTCGTTCAACGTTGTAAATATCGGTCATCGGACGATTATTTTTCGCCATCTTAAAAATATCTGTTTAAATACGAGCCGTTTCTATTCGATTTTTTTGTACAATCTGTGTTTTTTAGTTGAGTTTTTACTTAGGTCAAAGTATGTGATGTGATCATCAGCTGTTGGCCTTTCGATTGCCATTTTCGCTGTAACTAATCCTCTATGATTTTAATACGAGAAAATAATGCAGTAGGCATACGAGAGTGACATCTGTAGAAACGTACTTGATATCATGCTTCATAAATCTGTTTCTCTCAATGTACTGAATACACGAAATCGATTTATTAATCTCTCTATTATAGCATACTAAAGCGGTTGAACTCTCAATAATATGTGTTATGCATGTGTCGTATGCCATAAATGTATCAAATATTTATTTGATTCATGACTTCAAGTATAATAGGATATATACTTTAGAATTCAAACTATATAAAATAATCTTAATTGAGAAAAACGTCTTTTTTTTAAACGATTCCTAATTAAATTCGATTACCAAACCATATAAAAAGTTGATTTCCGTCATAAGTATCAATGAAATCTATGGCTTTAGGATCTGTTGATTGTTCTTGAAGCAATTGTGATATGGGAGTACTAAAATTTCTTCGTTGAACACTCCATGTAATATGTAAACTACGTAAGTTTTTCATACGGCGTAAAATTGGATAGACCGTATTCGGATGTGACATTAATGCTATTGTTAGATGTTGACAATTCATTGAAAAAATACGAACAAGTGAAGTAAGTACACGTACACTAACAGAGCGTCGACTGTATCCATCAACAAAATTCGATATAGTTAAAGATTCGATTTTTCGAGATAGCTCATTGCAAACAGTTTCATTGCTAAATTTATCTGTTACTATTTTTAAGCTAAAAATCGATATTTTTAATGATCGAAGATTAGATGCATTTTGAAGTAAATGTGAACATTCAGTTGGTGTCATATGTACATTCCATCCAACATGTAAACAACGTAAATTTGTTAAAAGATCAATCCAACTCGGTAGATTAACCTTGAGAATAAGATGAACAATATTAGAAGAAAAAATCTCAGTATGTGGCTCTTTACATTTTTCATGTAATACTATCGTATTAATTTTACTGTAATAATGGGTTTCGATTTTATCGGAATCATTGAATGGTAACGTAGTAGCACTCATATCGAACGAATGTATATTAATTGCCATAGATGAAAAGGCAAACGGTAAAGAATAAACGGTACCAGTGTTTGAGTCACATGAACTACGATCGTATCGTATAAACCAATGCTTTTCACTTAAATAAAAAGGTGTTGAAAATGATGCCAGTATTTGATTTATATCACTTGAAAGATAACGATATTGGCAGAATGGAAAAAAGAATTGAAAAGTCTTTAATAATGGTAACGATGATACAATAAGTTCTTCCCAAGTTCTACCATCAGGAATTGGACTGACTTTTCCTCTATCGTATAAAGTAAGTCTAGTTAATTGTGGCAGCTGTTTTAGTAATTTTCGAAGATCATCTCCATCTTCTCTTTCTGAGTAGAATATTTTAAAATGTTTTAATGTTCGTGGAAGTATTAAACTATGAGAGTGAGAACAATTGTAGTCAATTGTATATTGAAGATTTTCTAAAGTCTGAAAATTCTATAACGAAAAAAAAAACGCTCAAAACATTCGTCGTATTTAAATATATTCAGAGAAATTTATTCCGTTTACCTGTATCCAATTTGTATGCTTACACGAAGTGAGTATAAGTCGTTTTAATGATGATAATTCAATTGATTGAATATTCAATCCACATATCTGTCCAATCGATAATGAAACAAGATTATTCAAGGACCGAATTTGTAATAAAAATTCTTGAGCAAATCCAGGTTTCATATGTAAAACACTTAAGCATTCTAATCGATTAATATATTCATTAGGTGGAAATAATTGAGAAAAACATTTTATTTGTCCTGGTGTATGATCGTCATCCGACATATGTAATGATCGCCATCGATGTATATCATGTCGTTGAGTAATATAAGTAAATTTAGCTCTGCTAACTGATTTAAAATCAAAGTTAGTAACATAATTATTTAATAAATCCTCAAGACGGTAATTGAGTTGAGAAAAACCATAGACGACATCGACACCATTTAAATAACCAAAAGCCTCAAGAAAAAGCTCGTTAGGTAAGTTTTCTAAAAGGGTAGTTTCACTTTTAAAACGTTTTGGTTTACTCATATCGATTGGAAGTAGACATTTCGTACTTTTATTCTTTTTCTGCATTTAGAATAAAACGTGAAAGTAAAAAACGCAATAGCAATTGTTTCTTCGGGTTTCTTTTCTGTTCCCTCTATTTCTCATAGCGAAAAATGTGAATCATTGTGAGACAAAGATGCAGAATAGAAGAAAAAAACAGCGAAGCGATTCAAAGAAAAAGAAAATACATAGTCCAAGTGATTAGTTCTTTGGAAAAATCCAACTATGAATCACTCTTCGTTTGCCTTCGATACAGTCCAATGTCTAAATATTTTCAATTAAAGAGGCAACTATTAAATAATTTAGCAACGTGCAGTTTCCAACAAACATCAGAGTAATGTGTAAGAGTGTCGACCAGTAAAATTTTTATAGTACAAAAAAAGAATGTTCGCTTTTATTCGCTTGTGTTTGGTCTGACAGTTATTAGTATCGCTATTGTGTTTAGCAACATAATATATCGATCGAAAGGCATTATAGATGCATTAAAAATAGCAACCTTCTTGATTCACGCGTTCATTCACACGGTCTTTCTTCTTTTTTTTTTATACAGATGACTACTTAATAGATACTGTTGAGAATCAATCGATTCAATTTAATAACAAAAAAGTTTATTATTTGTGTAGCAGATGGACATGATTATACATGTCTTAATGAGAATATTTTCACATATTCTAGAAAAATGATTTGTATAATAACACAATATTACAAAACAGATCTTTTTAATTGCGCTGACAAGCGGTCTCAACGTGTTCAATTTGTATTGTTCATCCATAATTGATACAAATATCTGATAGTAGTTAGATTTTTTGTTCTAAACAAAACTGTCCTTAATTTTTTGCGAAAAAAAGAAAAATTCAAGCACAATAATATTACTTGCATGTTGAAAACTATAGAGAAGGCAATTAAATGAAAGCGGCTTGAAGGTAACGAAACATATGCATTTACATACTTTTAGTCGAGGTTAAAAAAAGAAGTGTGTGCCAACGATACATGATAACGAAAGAAGGTAATCACGATGAAGAAAAAAAAAATGTACATATATACGAAGCTATGCACTCATACCAACACTTTATCGAGAAAGAAACGAAATTAATAAGTTTGCATTTCACTTATAACTTCCAATTGAAACTGTTATGATGAAGAATGAATCTCGATTACAAATAGAGAGACAGATGAAGCTGACTATAAAAACAAAACGATGCACCTCATATCATCATGAATTTGATGTCTGTAATTGAAAAATTCATTTTCAACAAGAATAAACGGTAAATCCGTGATTCGTTAATTTTATTTATAAATTTATTTATGAACGTTCGTCGAACGATTCTTGCATTAAAAAAAGTACATAATATAGATACACATCAATTATTATATAGTAAACAACAGCATAATGACATGGAAAAAATGCGTAAATCATGCTAATTATAAAATTAAGAAACACAATCTGGCAATAAACACAACGAATACATCTGGAAAATCACCTGGTAAAGAAAAAAAAGAGAAACCTATAGTTAGCAAGATGTATCAGTACAACGTGAGCATTGAATTATTACCTGTAGACTATTTTTCGTTTGGCACGTGTCATAACAATAAATTCATTGAAAATAAAAATCATAGCTATTCGCTAAACAGTTGTAAATCTAAGGCTTGTAAAGGTGAAACGTGATCATATACAAGAAGAAATCACTTATTCAGAAAACTATCATTTGAAATAGTGTAAATTCATCTAAGATTAAATTTTACTGGAACAATTCAAGATTCTTTGAAAGATCTCACGCTGTAGAAAACAGCATTATCATCTATATAGAATACGAAAGTATAGTATTTCTTACTGTTATCGAATCCATTTTAAATTATACTAAAACGTTAATATATTCTAATATTCGTCGATTAATTTTTTTTCAAGTCATCTCATAGAAATATCCTTTAAGATAAACATATTAGATATGTCATTGTCATTTGAATTCCATTCATAGGTCAACTAACGTTTGATGAACATTTTGACAAATACAAATCGAATGAAAGACAGCCATTGACAAGCAAAACAAATTTTTCTTGTGAGATGTAATTAGAAAAAGCAAACGTCGGTATTTTTAGATGTTTTTTTTTTCTAAAATTTTTCATTCATTAATCGTCTAGTAAGAAATGATTTATTTTTGTCATTAAATTTTTTCCCCACGAGTGTGTGAAGCACGAATAACCCCGAGAAAAGCTTTTGGGTACTCACTATATGTTTTTCAAGAATAAAATATAGTTCATCGATCTACTTAAAATAAATCTCACTATATACTCATGAATAATCACAAATGACTTAATAAACAAAGTATGCATTGATAATTTTCATATTGTGCATTCTTTTTGTTTGCAAGAATACGAGCGATCGACGAAATCATTATTTGTATACAATCAACAAAAATGATTGACTACGCATATATCTTCAAACAGCAATGATTAGTTGCAGCGTAAATGTATTCCAATTGAAGAATTTGAACTGGAATGTATTATTTTTCATTGAAATTATAAGAAAAATCTTTGAAAATACATTTAACATACTTGATTTGCATATAAACTTCGTTTATCAGTATCCACATGGTGCTCATTATCATACATGATGACAAATGGCAAAGTCCACATTTTTCTTATCCTGTTTCGTTTATCTTTAAATTATCATGTTTCATTAAACAAACCTCTCGGAGTTGATTCTTATTAAAGCAAACAGAAAATCTCTTGAATACTAAGTCACTGTTGACGTGGCTTGATTATAACACAAATAATAAAAAACGTCGACGTTCTATTTAATATAATCTCAGTGTGAAATGATGAATATTCATCGAAACGTAAAGTCAATTATTGAATCCTGCGTGACAATTATACACGATACGGATTTCTAAATAGAAGAATTAAATTCTAGAACAATAGATCTATTTAAAAACGGAGAGATACTTATCATGATTGAGTCAAGATAGCCGTTTAGAAACAAGATGGCCGGATCAACACGAAAAATCTTTCGAGTGTCAATAACCTAAAACAAACCTATTTTCCATTGTATTTGAGGTAATGATTGATAATTTTATGTGATTTAATGAGATTATAATTTTAGGATAGTTTTAATTTTATTTGTTTTCTTCTTCTTCTTCTTCTTCTCGTTTTATTCAGCTCAAGGCCTCTCCTAAATTGATGGAAAACCAACAATGAAATTGAGCTGATAAAAATTTTAGGAGCGTGTGCTGATGACAAGTATACAGGACTGGGATTTGCTCGAATATCAAAAAGAAAAATTGAGTGAATAACGCGAACAGGGAAATAACTTTTACAATTATTCAAAAAGGGAAACGAAAAACAGATCTTAACCCATAGGTCTTGTTCTTTAGAAGATGGTTGAATATTGTAACTGTTCGCGAATAAATAACAATCAATGGGTACTGTTGCACTTATAATTTGTCATAGTAATCATCAAGAAGTGGAATACCTTCTTTCAATCCTTTACGTTTACGTATATCATTAACGATTTGTCTGATCTTCGATGATTCATCGAATGGATCTTGGTTCATAACTTGCCAATGATCAAAGACACATTGTGGAAAAGCTTGACCGCCTGTGTTTGAACGAAGATCAGCAGTGAAACCTAAGTAAAAAAAAGAAAAATTAACGTTCGATTTTTACTCATACAATAATAGAAGTTGCCCTACCGAAAGATTCATTGACAGGTAAATATGCTTTAACAACAAACATAGGTGTTCCAATGACTTGATTTTCATCGAATACGTGACCACGACGACGATTCAGTACACCATAGATACCACCAACAGCAACTTCAGGACACTAGTACAGAAGAAAAAAAAGACGTTTGTCCTGACTATCTAAGAATCAAGACTCAAAATTCTTCTTTTTAATCTTAGATTAAATTGTCAGTAGAAAAGAGAAGGAAATTTGTAGAATATTTAATTTGATTGACATACCTGTACTTCGCAAAGATAGACTGGTTCATAGAGACGTGGCTTAGCTGTAAGCATGGAAGCGTAGAGAACA
The DNA here is from genome assembly GCA_905331475.1 of Rotaria socialis. Classification (NCBI taxonomy): domain Eukaryota; kingdom Metazoa; phylum Rotifera; class Eurotatoria; order Philodinida; family Philodinidae; genus Rotaria; species Rotaria socialis. The sequence goes on along the minus strand of CAJNYU010004051.1, from coordinate 189,787 downwards.
CGACGAGCAGTTGGAATAATTTGACCACCACCACGATGGATAGCATCAGCGTGTAATGTAACATCATGAATATCAAAACGAACACCACGAACGTTTTCTTCAGCGAGGACACCTTCTTTGGTAGCCCATTGAAAACCAGCAATGCAACTATCTTTAATTTCATTGAGGTATTGCACACCTTTAGTACAATCCATCAAAACATTTGGTCCGGTTCCTTCAGGTCCGAAACACCAGATTTTACGTGCTTCATTTACATCATAATCATATTTTTCATTCAAATAACGAGCACGTGCTTTGAATTCTTGACGTGGTGTTACATCACCTTTGTCAATATCTTCTGCTAAGCCTATGTAAATAAATTCGTGTTTTTATTTATCAAATAATAAATTATGTGATTCTCACCATCAGGCATGGGTCGAGCTTTCAAGAAGATACGATTGTGTTTGTTTGGTGATTTCGACAAGCACATAATATCTGATTCTTCAGATACGGTTTCACGATATGATACGACTGGATCAGAAACTTTGATTGGAATACAAGCATGATCTTCTTCAAGATCTTTCAAGCAAATTTCTAAATGTAATTCACCAGCACCAGCAACAATATGTTCACCAGATTCTTCGATGATACACTTTAATAAGACAAAAATATTTATTTAAAAGAAATTTAAAATATAAAAAACAAGAATCACTTACTTGGACCATAGGATCTGATTTAGCTAAGCGTTTCAAACCTTCGACCAATTTTGGTAAATCAGCTGGATTTCTAGGTTCAACAGCAACACGTACGACAGGGCTAACACTGAATTTCATGACCTAAAATATTTGACCATATCAATCAAAATGAATTCGCACGAAACTAAAACTACATACACGAAGATTGTGAGCATGTTCAAATGTTGTAATTGTACCAGTTTTAATTAAATATTGATCAACACCAACAAGACCACAGATATTACCACATGGTACATCTTCAATGGGTTCAGTATAACGACCCATCATGAGAATTGTTCTACATTAATAATAAGAAAAACATTATTTCTTAATTACAACATACAAAAAAGAAATTTTTATGAAAATCAGATGTGGGATTTGTTCCATCAATACATTTCGGATGGGGAATCCTGGTATCATCATTTTTTCAAATGGAAATGATAAAAATAAAAAGTTTCTTCTAAAATCAGACGTGGGATTTGTTCCATCAATACATTTCGGATGGGGAATCCTGTTATCATCATTTTTTTTCTCACATAGCAACCCATGGCAAAATATATTAACGTACCGTTGAATGTTTTTAACATAGAGATCTTCTTTTTTGCCCGGAACATAGTTGGGACCCATGATACGAGCTTTTTGACCAGTTTGAACACAACCCGAAAAGACACGACCGAAAGCATAGAAACGACCTTTATCCGATGTTGGTACCATTTTTGAGATGTACATCATCAGTGGAGCAGTTGAATCACATGTTTTAATACCCATAAAAGCTTCATCATCTTGTGGACCTAAACACAAATATTTTTGTAATTCAAGAGTTATTCTCATTAATTATTGTTTATTTTGTTTTTGTCATTATATGAAAACAAACCTTCATAGAGAAGTTCCGCACGATATTTTTGTGCAACAACAGGTGATGGCAAATGAATAGCAATCATGGTAAGTAAAACATCACCGGCTGGTAACCATTGTTTCATAACAAGTTTCAAAAGTGGTTTGCCACCCTCTTCTAATTTGTCACGTTCTTCTGTTGGTAATTTAATGCTTAATTTTTCAATTAAACTTAAATATTCCTCTTTTTTGCAATCCATAATAGCTCTGAAAACTTTGAAGATAGGATCGAGGACAAATTGGTTGAAACCACGTGTATAACCTAATAATAGTTAATTTAAATTTTTTACAGTTTTTCAAAAACAAAAAGAAAATTTTACCTTCTCCGCCACTTTTCGACCATTTCTTTTCTGTTGCCGAAAAGAAGTTATCACCCCATAATCGATTCATAAGTTTGCTAACTTCTATTTTGAATTTCGAAGCATACATTTCAGCAAATTCTTTGAGTGTAAAAGCCCATCCATGAAGACCGGCACCAAAACCGACTGTACCTTTTGTTGGATCAACCTAAAAGAAATTTTTTCATTAAAGCAAAAACTCCAAATAACTCTCTCTCTCTTACTTGTAATTCGCCCATGGGACCACTATCGTCACCATATGTAGCGATGATAACATTAACATTTTCAATGATACGTTGAAATGTTTGAAAGAGATCTTCTTGTTGAAGTTGTAATTCAAGTAAAGCACGATCCATTTTATTCATGAATAAAATTGGTTTGATACGTTCAGCAATAGCTTGACGAAGTACAGTTTCAGTTTGTACGCAAACACCTAATTTTTCAACATATATATTTCTATCTTCAAAACTTTATTTATGTACATACCTGAGACACAATCGACGACGACGAGAGCACCATCAGTAACACGTAAAGCAGCAGTAACTTCTGATGAAAAATCAACGTGGCCTGGTGAATCAATAAGATTGATTAAGAAATGAGGTGTATCGGGTTCTCGTTCTTGTTTAATGAAAGATAAATCTTTAGCAGGCAATTCATAAAAGAGTGAAATAGCTCTACGAAAATTCAAAATCAGCAATATGAAATAGAAATTTATTAGAACATACGTTGATTTAATGGTAATACATCGTTCTTGTTCGTCCTTGCGCGTATCTGTAAAACGCATTTCACCGGCTTTTTGCTGAGCAATAATACCAGCTTTACACACGAGTGAATCGGTTAATGTTGATTTTCCGTGATCGACATGGGCAATGACGGACATGTTACGGATGTTCTTCTTCTTGTCCATCAAGCCACGAATTTGGTCGACAGTAAAGTTAACCTACGAAAAAGTATTGTCAAGTACATAGTAATTAATATCAATGAACTTTGTTGATAACTTACCATGGTCGGGTTTTTATAAAATATTTAAATGATCTAATAAGATGGTTGTTATTTTTTGCCCGACGAGAAGGATCTTTCTAGAAATGCAATAAAAACTATAATTTATGCCGTTAAAAATTAAACAGAAAGAGTATTTATGGGTTGACTAGGGTTATAAAAGTATTGCACAATTACTGAGATCAACGGGCAAAGTAGAAGGGTAATATTAGTAAGGCGGAGAGAGAGAGAAAAAAAAGGACGCAATAGAGAGAGAGAGAGAGAGAAGTGAAATATTGGAGTCTTCATGAAAACACAGTGTCTATTCTCGAGATCGGCCGAGAAAGAATAATTGAATAGATCGACAACACGAAAGGTCGAAATGGCTGACGATGACGATAGTTTTTGTTGTCTTTTGTGATATTTTTTATCAGATGGGGGTCTACATATTTTATTTTACTATTGTTAAAAGTAAATTTTGATAAATCACTTATTTTACATTTTATCTTTATTGTAATTTAATTGAGCTGTGTATTTAAATGCGCTTTCGAGAGTAACGCACAAATGCACTTGTAGCTTTTGTATAGTTAAAAATGAGGGATGTTGCTAAGGAACTGTTTCTTGTCATCAATGAAGAATGAACTAAATGGAGATTCATTCACATAAGTATACTCACGGATTGTTCAAATAGAAAATCGTTGGAGACTGATAGCTATATTATTATTTAGAACAATAGTTTATAATTGAAACTTCGCTTGTTTTTAAAAGTAATGTAGTACCTATGGAAATAGGACTATCTCATATGCACATAAATGAAGCGTAATTAATATTAAATGTAAAATAAATGAGATTCATTATGAACCGAAGATCGTCGATGAAAATCTACGGGCTTCTCTATCCATAGATAGCAGACTAAATTAGTAGCTAATAGTCTACATGATCTAGTATAATATTTGGGATTATTCATTAAGAAAGATAGGAGCTTTCAAATATTTACCATTATTTTTGAGTCATCTATTCTAATGGTTGGGGTCGGATTCGTCCTATATTTTAATCAATTTTCCTATCATTCCTATTAGCAATGAAAAAAAAGTAGAATATTGCTTAAAACAAGCTTATAGTTGAAGTCAAATGTTCGTGTTTTTTAAACAAACCGATTTGATCCCTAGTGATTCATTTATATTTTTCTTAAAATAAAATTTCTTTTCAAGCTATCAAATGGACTAAATGACAATAAATGACTATTCTAAATGAAATAGTCTTTATAAATGCTTGTACTTTTCTTGAAGCTTTTCTTGCTGTTTATTTACATAGTTATGCATGTATCAGAGCTCCGCGTGGGACGAGATGGGACGAACGTTTTTAGAAAATTTTAAGCAGACAAGAAAGAATCAAAATCTCTTTCGATATGATTCTATGATATGCATACTATCTCTATCCATTAAAATTAAGATCGTTGTCTATGATGAATTTTAAAAGCTTGTATTCGCTTTTTAAAAATATTTTTGGTAAATTACACAGCATATACCGAAAATGTTTTAAAATATGAGAATAAAATTTGAAAGCGGTCACTTACGTCAATAGATATAATTTTAATGGATAAAGATAGTAAGTATATAATAGAATCACCTCGAAAGAGACTTCAATTCTTTCTTGCTTGCCTAAATTTTTTTTTAAATGTTCGTACCATCCCGTCCCACACGGAGCTCTGGCATGTATATCGTCGTGCCCAAGCGTAACTATGTGACGTTTTTGACAAATTTGTTTCTCATTATCTCGGAGATTGTGATAGAAAATTCGCTCCAAGATTATTCAATGTAACTTGTCGTGCTTTGTTTATGTCATAAAAATGCCCATTTTTGGATAAAGCCCCGACCTTACAGAGAGGTTGCATTGCACTGTGACATAAAAAGATTATTTTCTTCAGAGTCGCTAGTAAAACTGCAATTTCTTATGAAACTATTTCTCCAAATGAAACGCTTCTAGGGCTAGTTTTGTAACGCTTTGATCACGACTTTAAACGCGAATTTTTTTTGCTTGAATAAAAAATGCAAAAAACACACATATCGGTTTTAGTGACATTGAAACACAGTTTTTTCTTCATCAATTTTATGACACTTCGCACGATCAGAATGATTTGATTTTTTATCCGTGTTAGTCTTTTCTTTATAACTAATCGTTATACACAAGAAAAAAATCGAGATATCTGCATGGAAACTCATACGCGGCACAGTGAGTTAGAAACTGCATTAGAGTCTACGAATTTTCATTAGCTACGAAAGTCAGAACTTAATAGGCCATCTTGCATAGACCAAAATTCTGCATAAAAAAATGTGTCACCGATACTTTTTGAAAAAATTTCTTGGTTAAAAAATTCGGTTTGAGTGTAGGTGATTGTTAGTGTAAATGCAATACTCACAACCACATCCATTTTTTCCCGGCTTCGATTAATTAAATTTGATCGAAATTACCTATTTATAGATTATTTTTATTTTCTTAGACTTATTCCAGATTACTTCTAAGTATATTTCTATTGTATTTTTTAATATTCTGATGTAGATTGTCTCTCTTCACGAAATTAAACTTTGTGAATTATTAAGACGTAGTTTTAATAACGTTCATCTACGAAATGTATTGAGTGATAATCCCAACGAATGGTAATAATGAAAAATGAAATTCGTTTTGAACTGAAGATCTTCGATGAAAATGTAAGAGTGAGTCTTTCTATGCGTAGGTGGAAGATTAAAGTAGTAATAGTCAAACATAAATTAATATACCACTCCCGATTGTTTGCTAAAAATGATGATAGAAACGTTGAAGTATTTACTATTATTTTTGAGTCATCTATTCTATGGAGAAAGTCAATGATTCGTAGGAAAATATTTATTCCGACACGATCAAATCATTAGGATAGAATTATTTTAGAAATAACAATTTTTATTACTAGAAATATTCCGAACGACTGATGACGTATTCTTCGACAAGCATACCGCAATTCATCAATCGACCAATCAAATCCAAGTTATTTGATTACATCAGGGAATTTCAAATTTGTTTAAAGACTTTCTATTTCTAAGAAAATCGACCATTTATGATTGTGAGCTATTTTTGAGGAAATATTTTTCTTGCATCGTTGGAGTGCATGGAAAAAAACTGATATATCATTATGATTTTATCGTTATCTATTTGAATGCTTCGATATCAAGGGGCGATTATGATTTGCAAGACTACTAAGTTATCACTTGCTGTATGTTATATAAATTATACTTGTCATATAGAGTTTACTCACTGTATACAAAATCTAGGATGTTGCTTGTTTAACATTAACGGTATAGAGTGAAAAGAGATCTGCTTTTATCTTACAATGCCGGAAGGTTTCGTAACTACTTTTTCAGCAGTGAACATCAACCACAGTAAAACAAATTATTTTTCGCTCCATGACTAACCAGAGAGCCGATCGAATTTCTATCTAACACAACGTTCGATGAATTGACATCGTACACAAGTTCTATGTTATGCACACTGTAACTAATTATGTCAAAATAAGCGATATCTAAGATTCCATAAAAGTATATTAGACTGTATATAAATAACCATCAAAAATAACGTAACCAATCATGCGTTAGATTTTATTCACCATGAATAGCAGTTGCCATTACATTCGAATCTTAGTAGTTGTAAGTATGATCATTTTTGACAATTTGTTTTGATTACTTATCGATAGAAAACAACCAAAGATGATATAATTCATCTGTTATTTTTATTTCAAACATAGAAAATATTATATCACGCATCTATTCAATTTAATTGTAGCAATACTATTTGATGATCTATACAAAAAGAGTGCTATCAAAACAGAATCTACATGATTCTTCAATATTTGTAATACATAATGATGCAATCTCTGAAAAAGTTTTTTTACACTGTTTTTATAATAAATACTTTCTATCAATACAGGTTACAATCAGAGAAATAAATTTAACCGTTGAACAGTGCAAAGAAATAGTAGCTGTTTCTCTTTGATCGAATGTCTAAATACTAATTAACATTTATAATTATGAAATTCAATTTGTATTTGAATTTTTCATCATGCTGCTTTTTTTTGTCGTTTTCAATCGATTAGTAATTACAAATTCTGCAATATAACAAATGAATCAACAGCGCATAATAATAATGCGCATACTGCAATACTCAATCAGCAAATATCATTATTCATTTAATGATACTGAACACGATTGATATGTCAATAATGTTTCGAGCCTCTGTTTTTTTCATACACTGTTCAAAGACATGTAGACAAATTTGGTTATAGAGAGAAATGGTCATTTACAATACAAAAAGAATGTAATGAAATACAAAAAAATGAATGAAGATGAGACAACATTGAGGCGGAGGCGGAGGACGAACGAAAGAAATAGAGAATGAATCGAAGACACGTTCGAACGATGACTACGGATTAACACACACACACACATACACATATATACACACGCGGAATAGCAATCAGCAATTGACCATCGATTGACAGTGACACGTTCATTACTCAAGCTTCTAGTCTCCGGAAAGATAGAGAATAACAGTTAAAATAGTTGTAATAAATCTCTTGATCGATACAAACGTTAAAAGTCAATCATTTGCCACTATTAGAGAAGAGGACAACATTTTCAACATATAGTAAGTATGCTTTGACTGTTCATTTACGAAGAAAAGAGATAGTTTTGTCAAAAATTAAATCGACAGTTGCTCTGAGCGTTTTTTTTTCTTTTTTGATTATTTCCGATGGTGAAAAACTTGGATGTGAATTCATAAAAGTCTCTTCAATTCATCGGTCTCGTGTTCTTTACTATTCTGCCTTTTTTGATTCTATGACTATATCAATAGAGACGAACAGGAAGACGGTATGTATCAAAAAGGAGACGCCAAAAGACTAGTTTATATGGAGTCAAATAAGCAATTAGCCTATTTTTGTTGATGACGTCGATCCTCATTTTGTCATATTGACTTAGCTTAGTTAATCCTTTGTCGAATAGGAATAGAGAAGTAGTGAACAATGTTTAAAGAATTGTAAACTAAACTAAAATTTTCTTTTGTACAATTACGTCGATGTATTGTTTTTTTTTAAATATAGAATTTCTTTTTTGTATGTATTCATTGAAAACGAAAAGAAATATCTTTGAAACTATTATTTGTTTTTTTTGTGCTTTTTTTAGATTTTTATTAATTAATCGATATACAAAACAACTTCACACAATATGACAATGGAGTGTTTTGAACGAGTAAGTTTTTCGAAAATGAAAAATAAGCAAATATATTATTCCATGGTTTCTACACTGACAACTCGTCCTAATCTCACATTTTCTTCCGGAGATGTACTTGTATCGACTGGACTTCGTCGAATATCTACGTATCGTGTCGGTGATACAGTTTTAGGTAATCTTGTTGATGCTGAAGGTGGTGTTCGTAGTCGTACTTGATTATTGGCGTTCTTTTGTCTTTGATTATTTGTTGGTAGAGGAGCATTTTTACCATAGACGTTTACTTGACGACGATAGCTATCTGGTTGTTGCGATGGTTTAACAGCTGGAAACATAGGACGTGCCAGATGTGGTCCTGTTGGCTGCGATGGTGCAGGTCGACGTGCATTATTATTGTTCACTTGTTTTTTTACCGGACTTTCTCGATCGTAAACAGCCGAGAGTGGTGTTCCGTTTCGTTGATGAAAAGGGCCTGTTGCTTCTTTAGTTATTGGCTCATAATTATGAGTCTGTTGATTTCCTCGAAAGTGAGAGTTGTGTGTTAGAGTTTTGTGACGTTGTTTCGGTGGAGGTAAAACATGAGATGCTGGTGAAGGAGCTCGATGTTTAATTGGATTTTCATATAATTGACTTAATGCATGAAGACTTTCTGGTAACATGACTGGTGCTGAGAAAACATCAGGTAAAAATGCTTTTTGTGCATGTGGTGGTCGTTCTACTCGATTTTCATATAATTCAGGTACTAAATCCACATATTCAGCTTTGAACTTTTTCCATTTTTCTGTACGTTTTATTTTCTCAGCATTACGATTAATTATACGTATACAGGCTGCTTTAAGGGTTTCTGAACCTGATTCATGTGCACTAACAAACATTTCGAGTGCGTTATCAATCGTAAGACGAAATAAAAGAAATTCACCAATTTGCCGAACCAATTTATCTAATCCAAATCGCTTAGCAACAATCAATAAACTTGATGCATTTTTTAAACTAATTAAACAACGATTTGTATACATAAAATTTAATATTTCATTCATAACATCCGATTGTACATCGTCGATACTTATTTGTAGAACATAGTCACCTTGCGATTCTAGATTATGATGTTCACCAAGAAAATTTCGAAACCATGCTGAACGGCCGCCTGTAGAAAAAATAAATAGATGCTTGTAAAGAAAAAAATAATGTTTATATCAATGAATTTTCGTACCGAGAATACATCGATGAGTTTGTATTTTAACATTATCTTCACATTGTAGAATTGTATCATAGAAAAGACCATTTCTTAATATATCGAATAAATCTCCTTCGATATCATTGAATGGATATAATGTTTTTTCATTTTTAATATGCGTCTCCTTGGCACTTTGTACACCATTCTGATCGAAGACAATAGTTGATGGTGGCTGTTGAGATAGAGTACCGCTTATTGATATTGAATCATCAGCACTCATGCTTAGCGAACTTTCTGTTTGTCCCTGTTTTGATTCGATTGGTTCTAGGTCACTCATATTTTGAGTTTCAGCAATCGACTTATACATGTTTGGTTCATTTTCGCCAAACTGTTGAATTCGTAAATGATAATAGACTCGTTCACGTTTACAATAATAACGTAAAACATATGTTGGACTATTACAAAAAGGACATAATGCTCGAAAACGAACATGACCAGTTGTAGCTCCATGTCTTTTGTCTACTCTTTGATACGGTATGGCAACATTTGATCCATGTTTGTTTGACGTCAAAATTTTAACGTTACCTCCATGATTGATATCCGGATTTCCTGTATTATCAATAAGAGATTCCTCGCTAAGTTGAAACGGAATCAATGATCGACATCGATCACAATGAATCGATTCGAATAATAAATACCCATGGCAACCACATACAGTTTGGATCGATGCATACATTGCTATGAAATATCTGCGATGATTTCAATAAAGAATACTATTAATATTGTTGTTGTTCTGTATCGAACCTTGGATATGAGTATTTTATGAAATACAAAAAGAATGAATTAGAGAAAAAGAAAAAAAATGAATCTGAATGTTCACTCTTCTTTTTTTTTGGTCGTTTGATTATTGATTGTTAATAATGAATTTTTATAGTCTCTTATTGTTATGATTTCGCCCAAGTTACCAACACCAACGTATTTCTTATTTGAAAAGAGAAAAAAAATGAAGCCAAACAAAATTTAAAAAATAGAAAAAAATTTTTGTATTCTATTTTTAGGGCAAATCAGTTTGGTTTGATTCAGGCGCTGCTTTTCCAATAGCTGGTGAAGTAGTCGAAGTGACACGAAATCGTATATCAATTAAATCACTTGTCAATGGAAAAACATTTGTTTTTGGAATCGATGAGACAAATCGATTTGGAATACGTATACCATTGCCACCCGAAGGCGTCAATGATATGATAACAATGAGCGATTTAAGTGAAGCTTCTATTCTTTGGAATATCAAAGTTCGATACGATCATCGACAATTTTATGTAGGATTTAAGAAAGAAAAAAAGAATTTTCTTTTGAAAAAAAAAGAATTACTCTAATACGAACATTTTTTTGTTTCTCGCTTGAAATTCTTAGACATACATTGGCAGTATTCTTGTTGCTGTCAATCCATATTATATGTATCATGATATGTATTCAATTGATTATGTACGAAAATATGAAAATGCTCTAGTTCTTCATGCATATCCTGCGTATGTGATAAATAATATATCGTTCATTTAATTTTCTCTCTATAATTATTTTGTAGCCATATTTTTGCTACGGCATCGTTAGCACATAGTAAAATGATGTCAGATAAAATAAATCAATGTGTGGTAATTAGGTATGTTAGTTATAAATGCGGGACATCTCATTTGCAAGCTTAAATTTATTTTTAGCGGTGAGAGCGGCGGTGGAAAAACTCAAAGCACAAAGTTAATCATGAATTACTTAGCAGCAGTAAGTCTTCTTCGGTATGAATTTTGATTTTGAGGAGAAGACTTTGAAAACTTAGGTTAATCCAGGGAAAAATAAATTAATTACTGAACAAATTCTTGAAGCATCACCATTACTTGAATCATTTGGAAATGCAAAAACCGTTCGTAATGATAATTCGTCACGATTTGGAAAATATATTGAAATTTATTACTCACAGTAAGTTTTAACTGTATCGCTTTATTAGATAAGAATTTCGTTTTTTATTTCATTAAGAAAATCTATTGTCGGTGCGAAATTATCGGATTTTCTTTTGGAAAAAAGTCGTATTGTAACACATTCAACTGATGAAAGAAACTATCATGTTTTTTATGAGCTACTCGAAGGATTTGATACAGAAGAAAAACGTAAATATGGTTTAACAACACCAGAAAAATATTTTTATCTTAATCAAGTAAATTTCTAACACTTATAATTAACTTTATATCGATGATTTTCCTTCTCTCTCAAGGGCGCTTCAATGGCTATAGCAAGTAAATCCGATGCACATGATTTTCAATCATTGTTAACTGCCATGAAAATTCTTAATTTTACAAAAGTTGAACAAGAGACAATATTTAAAATTCTTGCGGCCATCTTACATCTAGGAAATATTTATTTTTCACGTACAGTTGATGATCCTAGTCATGATTTAATACAGATTAGTTCAAAAACTGAAATTGAATGGTGCTCACATCTACTGGCAATCAACGAACAAGGTCTTCTACAAAAACTAACACATAAAGTGACTGAAGCTCGTGATGAACGTCTCCTGTCACCGTTTAATCTTGAACAAGCACTTGATTCACGGTAAATTTCCATCGAAGAGTCGAAAGAAAAAACATTTCTTTATATTATATTGTTTTAGTGATGCCATTGCTAAAGCTCTTTATGCAACATTATTTAGTTGGCTTGTATCCCGTATCAATCAGATAGTTCGTGTGAATAATAGTGTTGATAATAGTATTGCTATTTTGGACATTTTTGGTTTTGAAAATTTTGCGACCAATAGTTTTGAACAATTATGTATAAACTATGCTAACGAGGCGTTACAATTTCATTTCAATCGACATGTATTTAAGCTCGAACAGGTTAATTTATTCTAGAAAAACCAAATTTCAAAGAAAATAGTATTGATTACCATGTGTTCGGCGTTTTTTTTTTGCTTATAGGAAGAATATGCAAAAGAAAAATTATCATGGAAAAAAATCGATTTTGCCGATAATACCGATTGCCTTGATTTAATTGGTAAAAAACCAAATGGTATTCTGCAAATTCTCGATGATGAAAGTAATTTTCCTAAGGTAAATGAATACCATAAAAAAAACAAATACATTCGATTCAAAACGAGTGAGTGATCATCGATTATTCAAATCAGACTTTAATGAAGTTTTGTTCAGCTTGCAGTAATAGTTAAAACAACGTAAGAGATAACTTGAATTGTTTATGGAAAAATAGATATAATATATTTACCGGCAATCAAATATGATAATGATTATTATATATATATATATATGTGTTAGTAGAAAGTACTCCGGAAGTACGTCAAAAAGGAATCAATTTTTTTTCCTTAAAGGTAATCGTATGTAACAAATGCCTTTAACCTCAATCTATTGTTCAGATGGCCTCACTCTCATAAGATTTGCGCTACTTCATTTAATTGATACTTACTAATTTCATTGAATAAGGAATATTTATTCGGCTTAAAAACATTCTCTCGTTTTATTATTATTATTATTATTATTAATGTTTAGATGAGATCGATAATATGTTTGTATAGTAACACTAGAAATTCACGATCACCCAGATCGTGTAACAAAGCAACTCTTTCGGTTGAGTAGGGCAAGACGACCGTCATCAGAAATATTCCCTTGAATTATATATAGATTTATTCATTGTGTTGAATGAATATATAACAAACAAGAAAAAAATGACTTGAAAATTCTATTAACATTTTTATTACAGAATTCATAAAAATTCGATATTCAAAAGCTAAGCATATTATACTACGATGATAATTTCGGATTTGAACAGAATTATATGCTATATCATACGTCTACACTTGAAAAGCGACGGTAGACTATTTAAAAAATTTCGCGAAAGAATCATAGAGAAAAAATTCTTCCAAAAATAGAATATTTAATTTGTTCTTTTATTAATTAAGGCCACTGATCAATCATTTCTGCATAAATGCCATCGTCTCCATGAATCAAATCGTTTATATGGTAAACCTCGTTTATTAAAAACAACATTTAGTATTCGACATTATGCAGGCGAAGTTGAATATGATGTAAGTGAATTTAATGCGTTATTTTTTTGAATTTAATGCTATATCTATAAAAATCTACAAAGGTACGCGGATTTCTTGATAAAAATCGTGATTTATTACGCAGCGATGCTATCGATTTGTTTTCCTCAAGTCGAAATGAAATCTTAGCTGATATGTTTCGTGATATACGTGAAGTCTATGAATCTCATCGTGGTTTTCATTTTAAAACCGGCCGTTTCATAACAATGAAGGCTAAAACTCCAACAGTGTCAGCAAAATTTTCTGATAGTTTATCAAATCTAATCGATACAATGACACGTTGTCAACCGACATTTATTCGTTGTGTTAAACCAAATAATGATAAAACACCAAATAAATTAGAATTATCCGTTGTACTCGAACAATTACGAAATACAGGAATGCTAGAAACAGTACGAATAAGAAAATTAGGTTTTCCACGGCGTTATTTATTTGAACAATTTGCTAAAAGGTTTGTTGAAAACTAAAATTTATGAAATTAATGATCGAACAACTTTAGATATCGTTGTTTAACATCAAATCCAATGGATAATTCAGATCCAAAAGAAGTAACAATACATATTTTAAATACTCTACCAACAAAATTTACTTCTAAATATCAAATAGGAATAACAAAAGTAAATTTTTTCTATTAGAAAAATAAAACATAATCGAAACGTTCTCTTCTGTTTTCTATTATTCAATAAGGTTTTTATGCGCGAATCACTTGAACAACATCTTGAAAAAGAACGTACACAATTATTAAGTGAAGCAGCATCAACAATACAACGTACAATCAAAGGTTATATTCAACGCAAAAATTTCGAAAAGCAACGGCAAGCAGTTCTTATCCTTCAAAGACAATATCGTCGTTGGATTGATAGAAAAAAGTAAGTCAAATTTAAATATTTACACTATTGAACGACAATAAACATAATTACAAGTCGATCATGATCATTTAACGAAATGTCAGACAGGGATTATTTGATTAATTGAGTTAGAGACAATAGTAAGAAAGACAAAAAAAGAAAAACATGTTTGCGATTATTTGTTAGATTTGAAAAATGAAAGCAACAGGAACACCACCATCACTACCAGTAGTTCGTTTTCAACGTCGGCCAAGCTTAGGAACATCGATAGCGCGAGCTATGATATCGATGAGTCCGGACGTTGCTACATTTGATAGAAGTAGTGAAAAATCGTCAAGTTTGAGCATAAAATTATGTGAATCCCTTGAATCATCTGTTTCGGGCACATCCTGTTTTTCTCGGTCGACCGCTCTAAGTCATGTAACAGGTAGTAGTTCAACATTACATTCGATATCGGAGTAAGAAAAAATGCAGCGATGCCCTATATTTTCTGTCATGATCGAATTTTATCTTGTATTTAGGCAAATCACATCGCCAACTTCTCCAGACTATCAGGTAGATTTTATATGAAAACAAAATGATTCTATACTAATATGTTATTGTTATTTTTAGACATCACAATTTAGTGCACTTGAAATACCGAATGAATTAAATTCAATTTTCAATCGACTTGATGGTACGTATAAATTGTTTCTTTTTATTTTTGTCTTACAATTGACGAGTGTCTATGACTATCTTCAAGTTGAATGCAATAAAGAAATATTCTCCAATTATTCTTCTAGAATCTTACAGCTTTTACTCTGAGTATGTACCGGAATTTTTTTCAGTATAATTGGTATCGTTGAACTGTAGCACTTTAATGTCAGCTCGATCTCGATTACTTAAGATTTTAAAGTTCTTAAGAAATTAGGATGCTTGGAACTAGATTTGTAGAGATCTGCTTTTTCTCCACAGCAATATTTTTATTGTACAATCATCTCAAGATATTCAGTAGATATTTGCACTATTTAGAATTGAGTATTGAATTTCTCATTTTCTTTTGTTTTTGAGAACTCGACGTCTATTCTCATAAATCATTTTATTTCATGAAATACCATCCACTTACACATAAATATTCTCTTTTATAGCTTGGCAAGAGCCACATAGCGAACAAAACATTACTGAAACTTCACGATCGACAAATGTTATTCCTTCCGAAAAGCATGTACTTCCAGCAAGCAATACTTCAGAAACATCTTCGTTTATGAAATATATTCAAGAAAATACTAATGTATGTTTATTTTAATCTGTCTATATTCATTTTTATAAAATTTCCAATCACCTGATACTAGCTTTGCATGAAATGGGATCGTATATTAAACCCAATCAAAGAGCCATTTACAAAAAATATAAATGATCAAGAACATATTCAATTAGCAGTAACCTTATTTAAATTAGTAAGCTAGAAAATATTTCATTTTTTTAAAAACTCTATCGATTGAATGGTATAGATTTTACGTTTTATAAATACATCGGAGCATGATGCCAAAAAAGATCGAGCATTAGGTGATTATATCGTACAAATGGTATGTTAAAAAGCAGACCGCTGAATTATCTTTTCTAAATAATTCTTTTTATTTATTGAAGGGTTTAATGAATGAAATTCTACGTGATGAAATCCTAATTCAAATAATAAATCAAACGTGGAATAATATTGATTTAATTAAATTAGATAAAGCCTGGCTTTTAATGTTTAATTGTATTGGCTGTTTTTCACCGTCACCAAAATTTCATAAATATTTATTCAAGTATTTTACTTTCGAATGCGATTGATTTCTATTCATGTTTTTCTCTTTTGTTAGATTTGTGTCAGAAGAAAATCCATCAATTAATGAATTAGGCAAACGAAAATTATTAGCAGCAGCTTCTACTGATGCTTCAAGAACATATCCATCAACACAATTGGAATGGTCAGCTAATAAGCATTCGGCTCCAATGGCACTTCAAGCAGAATTTTATGATAGTAAGTAATATTTTTTATAGATTATATGTGAATAAATTTTCGGTCTGACTCATATAAATGATTTCGCTGTGGAATTTCTAATGCGTTTTGTAAAACAATCAGATCCCACAGTAGATAGGCAAAAAATACAATATCCCAATGAGTTATTTTTATTCCACAAGAATTGAACAAAACAAACTTCTTCTACTTTAATTAGCTTTTCAAGCGATGGGTGAAGTTGAATCATGGATGACCGGCGAACAATTTGCCTATGAATTGGTATCATCACGTGGTATACTAAAAGATAATTGTTCCGGATGGACTGTACTATTAGACGATAATGATAATGAAATAGAACTTATGGGACATGATTATGTCCTTGATTTGATTGGTGAATTAGAAGTTCCTCCGTGTTCACCAGTTTGTAAATCATTTTTTCTTGTTCATGATGGTTATGATCGTTCATCAAAATGCAAAAAGCGTCGTCATAATCGTACAACAGTCAGGTGAGTTCTTATAAATACAGATCAGAAAAGAAAAAGAAGTTTATTCTTTTGATGACCTAAAAAAAATGCATAATAAAAATCTAAAAAATAAAATAGATCGAAAGAATGGTTTTTAAAAGTCGATAATTCTCGTTCAAGTCGTTTATCAAAAACTGGTCGAACTATTTCATCATCAAATAATTCATCGCCATACAAATATCCGAGACGTTTCAGTAGTGTTGATCAACATGAGACTGAAAAAAGTTATGCTAAACATCATTCGCCTGTTTATCATGATTTGATGAGTAAAAAATCGAATTCCTCCATATCATCATTTGAAAGTCATGCTGAACCTCAGACGTTTCCACCACCACCACCGACTATAAAAGATCTGTTAAAAGCTGATGCACACAGCGTATATTCAATGACAGATGGTCCAGAACAAGAAGCAGAAGAAGAAGAAGAAAAAGAAGAAATTCCTATACAGAAAACTGAAATAAATAAAGTGGCGCATCAAGAAACACCACCATTACCACCATTGCCATCATCGTCACGGTCGGGTAAAGAAAAACCAAAAATTGATGATGAAATAAAACCTGTTGAAAAAAGAGTGCAACTAAGTAATCAATCGTCAATAGGTAAAACAACAAATCCAAAATCGAGACAATCCTTAACAAATGAACGTAAAGGTTCAATACGTAAAACAAATACGTTTACATCATCATCACATTCTATGGTTGATCCAGGATGTGGTGGACATATTATGTCCAAGATACCTGCTTTACGTTGTTTCCGTTCAACAAAGCAACATCATTATGCACAAAAATCTCATAAAACGCCATCATTACCTCCACCACCAACACGTACTGTTAGGTAGAGATACATGGCTTGAAAATATATTTTTAGTCATGCATGGGACTGCGCATGAGACGAAAATTTGCATGTAATGCTTCTCTCTTGTCTTGAGCATTCCTAGTATCATGAAATATTGTTAAGATCAACATGGAAATATCTACATTTTTGTTTTTTCTTCTTAGTGAATATAATGGTGTAGATAATCCAGCATTATTATATGGAGAATTTTCTGGTGGTTCAGATATACCAGCAAATTTAAATCAATATGAAAAAATTGGTAAGAATTGATTTTATGTCTAACGTTAATGAAATTTCCTGTTCTAGGTTCATCTATTCAACATAGAACAAAAGTTGTATGTTAAATTGTTAATTACAGTTTTGCTTGATTTATTTCTGTTATGTTTAGAATGGTCATAATGATGAGTATCACCTATCAAGTGTCTATTCGGATGGAGATGCTCATCCTGATCTAACTGAATATGAACCTGATGATGTACAACTAAGAAGAAATTCACCAACAAAAGATATTACAAAATCAGGAACTAAGTAAATTAGAAATCAATCGAATGCAATACTAGTTTTTTTCTGATGCGGATACGATGAGATCAGTTTCTAGGAATCGTCTATCTATATCTAGGACTGGTCTAAAGCAGTCGGAAAAAAATGAATAAAGCCATTATTTACAAGCACACTTACCCATTGAATCACTACTACAAGGATTAATTCTTTTCATTTGAGACAATACCTATGCGTATGTATAGTCGGATAAAACTTACGTTGATTCTCGTATTATCCAAACTGAAACATTCTAAATAGACATGTAGATGATAGTCCCAGCAGAACTAAAATTTCATTGTGAAATTGCAATATCCATGATCGTAATAATTTTATTTAGATTTGTAAAAAACAAAATGGTACGGCCAAAAGCAGGAGGATATCCACAAGCTAAAAAACAAGGAAATACCATGTAAGTGACAGCGTAAAATAAAAGCCAAATTATTCTAATATTCTATTTTATAGATTTGATTCCGAATCGATTGCTACTATCACTGATCTTCCATTGCCATGTCATAAATCTGACGTTGAAGCATTTCTTGATGATCTCTTCGATCGTGCACTTGATCCAAAAAATTTAGGAAAGAAAATCAATAAAACAAAAGCACTGTCAACACTGGATCAACATCGTTTACAAATGATATCCAATAGTCGCATTGATCCATCAGCGCGTCGCAGTGGCCTAGCAACTTTACTGAATAAAAATCATCCACAGAAAAAATCAACAATTCGTTCATCGAATGTCCAGGAGCAAAAAGGACCAAAAAAGAAAGCAAAACAAGAAAAAAAAGAAAGTTCAGAACAAAAAAAAACTCAGAAAACAAAGAAAAAACGTATTCAACAATTAAATACAAACAACAATAATAATACAGCACTAACAGATCAAAGCCTTTCGTCGTTTACAAGTGAAAATAAATTTATTCTCCCTCAAATTGGCTATTCAAGTCGAACGGAAACGGATGACACAAGTGATTATATCAAATTTATTGAAAAACCGAAGCATCGTGTTTTCTATCGTCAACCAAGTGGACTTCGTCGTACTCAACGATTTGATCGAATACGTCAACCCTCTTCTACTAACTGTAATGAACAAAAGCATGTTGTTAAACATTCTGACTCTGTAAATCAATGCTATCCTCATTCGGTAGCATTCTAAATTTAGAAAAAGACAAAAGAAAAATACATAACCATGATATTAACTTAATTGTGTATATATTTTACGCCAAATTTTAGATATGTACGTTTTTATAAATAATTAATTTTATCATCCTGGATTCGTCGGCTATCGATCATAATTTTTTTCAATCAAAAGATAAAAAAAATATAAAACTTATTCCAATCAATCCGTCTGTATGCTTTGCCACAACATCATCGAATACGAAACCAAATGAATTACTAGAATCCACTAGCCCTAATGGACCTGTTTTTGTACCAGTTATTAACATCAGTGGGAAGAAATATCTCCCAGTCTACTTAAAATCATCAACCAATGATAGCAATCCGGTGAGTTCTTCAGGAAAAAAAACATTTTTATGTTGAAATAAAACTAAATCATTAACTATTTAGACAGATCAAACAAACCAATCTGACTCAATGCCCTGTAAGCGGCTACGTTCAACATAAAAACGAATAAACTATTAATATGATTGAAATTTTTAGATAATCCAGAAAAATATATTTCACAAATAATATCTCCTAACCAATTAAATACGTCGAAACAAACGCCAACTATAATCGAAGAAAATGAAGTTGAAACACAATCAAATCCATCTCCCATAGCACCAAAAAAAGCCAATATTCAAGTCGAACGTCTTTCAATGTCACAATTAGATTTAGTATCCACACGTAATGATCAATCAAAAAAACAGCCGGTCTCAAAAGAAAATTCAGTAACAAGCAATAAGTAAAATAATTTTTCATCACAATATCTTGTTCGTTTCAAAGTTTAACGATGATCCACTAGTAACTTGGCTATGTTGAGAAATCTGCAAAGTTTCTTATTCAGTAGAAATACTTTTCTCAATTAATACTAATTAGCCAACGCAGTGAAGAAAAACTCTACCAGCTTAGCTATTTTTTTTATACTTCACATCGTACATTTCTTAGTTGAACTGCAGGTCGTTGACATTAGTTCGCTGTCAGATGATTGAGTTAAAGAGGAAATGTGCTGTATGATTACTATTCTCATTATTAGTTCTACAACACTTTGTAAAGTGTCTGTACCTGTCCAACACTTTAATTAAAGTCAAGTAAATCGGGCTGAATTAGTCTGAGTTTCTACAATAGTGAATAGGCTAACGCGGGATAGCGTTGGTATGAAATTCGAATAGATTCTTTTATAAACAAAAACAAAACTTTCATCAGCTCTCTGCCAATGAGAGAAAAATAAGCCCTATTGAATCAAATAAATTTGAGATACTAAATGGATCTACTATCTTGCACTTACTTACTAGTTTTACCACGGATGTAAAAGATTTTATATATCCTTGATTTTATTTAAGTCGACTTGCAATCAAAGTTACATCAAATGTAATCACACGGCGTTCTCCTGAATCTCAAAAATATCTACGAGCCAAAACAGTGCGAATAGGTAAAATTCGTTGGCCACCACCACTCAATGCAGAAGAATTAGATAATGCTAATCAGCAAAGGTTTGATTTTCTGTAATTTTTTATTTCGAATATCTTTTTCTCTGTCATTCTTTAGACGTATGCTGGTACAGCGTCGTATCCAAGAAGAAATTCATGGCAATAAAACAATCCAAAAAGAGATAAAACAATCCATGAATATCATTTCAAGCAATGAAACTTCACCAACATCTCTAGATACTTCTCAACGTTCTCAAAGTGCTCACAATATAAAACAATTAACTGTGGAGTCAAAAAGTCAGAACACTAGACGTTCACAGTCGGACGACAAAGTCCCATCATCACCAGCGAATGATCAGCCGAGAAAATCTTCGTTAACCAATACGTCAGTTGATCGTGTATCACACTTGTCAGATAATGTTGAAGATGATGATCCATCGACAGGTGAACTTGTTGTTCGAAATCAATCACCAAAACAAGAATTTCATAAGACAATGACACCAATGTTTGTAAACAATCAAATGAATAGCAAGAATGTGGACTTTTTTCTTTGATTCTAGGATTGGAAAAGAAAATTTTGAGCTTCGCAAAAAACTATTTGAACATACTGATGAGCCATCATTTGCAGGTAAGAACGATGCGAAAAGAATATTTATAAATCCTATTAAGAAAATAATAAAACAGTTAACTATTTTGAAATTATGAATTCAACTTAGATCTGTCTGCTTCGAAGTCAGAGTGATACCAGTAGAATAGTCAAAAGTTTTCCGTCGTATAAGTTACATATTTCTGAAATTTTAGGATCCTAATTTGAATAATACTGGCAAGACAAATAGCAACTAAAACATGCAGCTAAGAAAATATAAATCATGTATTTCTCTACGAGAATTTTAAGAACAATTGTCAGCAGATTAAAAACCTCCGGTTGGATGAGCTCATATTCTCGAATACAACTGAACTTATCGATAAGCATTTTCTATTTCGGAAAAATCAAATAATTTGCTTCTGAAGATGTTTTTACCGAGAGTGCGAGACGAAACTGAGCTGTTTTGAATAAGCATCTTGCTAGCGCTGTGGTGAATAGTATGGCTTAGATAGAACTATTCTATCATATTTTCGTATTTGAAAAATTCTGCATTTTACTTCAAATCGTTGATCATCTATTTGATGAATGATTTTTTTTATATGTTTAGAAGTCGGTCCTACTGTCATCGATGTAGTAAATGTGTCAAATAGAGCTCCATCGCTGCCAACACGTGGCTTTTTAACTTATCACAATATTCCATGGAAATTAAAAATTCGAAAAGAGGTATAGAAATATTCATTATT
Organism: Rotaria socialis; assembly: GCA_905331475.1. Lineage (NCBI taxonomy): Eukaryota > Metazoa > Rotifera > Eurotatoria > Philodinida > Philodinidae > Rotaria > Rotaria socialis. The sequence continues at coordinate 167,698 of CAJNYU010004051.1, read as the reverse complement.
GTGAAAGAAAATTTATTTAATTGAATCAAAGGTTTTTTCACCGATCGAACCATTTGATCAACCACTTCTAATTGATTTACTATATCTACAAATTGTATATGATACATTCTCAGCAATATGCATTCGTATAAGCGAATCAGAACGAACGAATATGAAAACATTTCTATGTAATTTATTCGTTAAAAAATGCCGAGTAAAATAGAATTTGTTTTTCATTTAGCATCACATGATGTTCGAGTCATTGATGACATAAATTTAATCAATAAATTAACAATCAAAAAAGCAATTATTGAACAGGCACGACAATGGGCAACATACTTTTGTCGATTTTTTCCTGTCTCTGTATGTTTATTGTAGCAATCAGAAATCTTTAGTTCCATGTGATTTTCTATTCAAGATACCTAAATTTCACTCTGGCGAAATACAAATGCTAGGTGTTTCGCATTCAGGTGTTCGATTTATTAAACGAATTCGAACAAAAAACAAATCGGATACTCTACAAGTACTTGAAACATGTCCATTTGATACTTTGCAACAACTTTCACCAATCCGTAATGGTTCTACGATTGATTTACGCGTAGGAAAAAAACGAATCACCGTACATTCACACCGAGTATATCTCATGAAAAACATTTTCCCAACAGCAAAAAAATCCATTTTTTGTTTCTCTTATTTATAGATACAAAAAATTATACAACTGATTGATAAATTCTTAAAAGAAGCTCGACCTGATAGAATTAAACGCACCTTTACACCGAATCAGGCAAGTATCAATATATAAGTGAATTGTAAATCATTGATACGACTAGTAAGAAAAGTCCCAAGGCGATCTATACAATTTTATGACTAGCAAATTTATCGAGTCTGATATTCTACGTCATACTACAGAAGCTTTTGAATTATTCGGTATGTTCTACTAGATACGACTTGCGTAGTTCAGTATACGCACACGTATCGTGAAAGCGTTATTGAATTGGAAGAGTATTTTGCAGCTGAAATTCCACTTAATAAAATTATTTACTGATTCAAAATCACTGTTTACAATACAATTTGAGTCTTGTTTCCGAGTTAAAGAAATTCCAGCAGCCTGATATGTTATTCGTTTTAACTTATTACTTCTAGAAACGAAAATGTACGTACAGATTTCAATTAGAATTATCTACTTTGAAAGTTCGCCTACTTCTATTATGAAATAGAAAAATTAAATCTATTATTTTACATGAGATAGAAACCAGAAAAATCTAGAATTTAATAGAACAACCTTCGATCTCTAGATATCAAACTCGCTTTGTATCTTGTAACAAATAAAAAACTGTTTAATGCAACCACCGATAATAACAGTTTTTAGCTAAAATTTTAATCATAGCCATTCATTTGGTTATATTTATTTTGATCTATATACTAGAAACAATTGTATGCATCTTTTTTTGTATTTAAAAAGAAAAATCACTATGAAAAAGTATCACCACATTTAATATCAAATACAAGTGATTTATTGAAATCGTCAAGCCAATGTAGTTTTGTGAGTTGCAGTCAAACATTCAGTGAACTTATTCCATCGACTTCATTTGACATGCATACACCAAAACCAACACAGAATGATGTCATTTTCCCAAATCTATCTACCTTGCCGGGTGGATATTCTATGATAGAATTTGCATTAAAAAATTTTCATGTTCCAAGCAGACGGTAAATAGTATCTATTCTAAACGATATAAAAGAACATGTAGTTCTGTATTAAGGCAATCCAAGAAAACGTCGAAGAATTCAGGTACTATTCTTTGTTTCTATTCGTATTAAATTAATTCTATTTTGTCTCTTTGTCAGAATGCACATGGCAAGATTATAATGAATTGCTTAAATGGTCAAAAGTAAGTTTTTGTTTTACATTTACTTCGAGTTAATCAAAAGAATGATGAGGATTTAATAGCAGCTGGGAAGTACTCGTCATCTCATTTTCAATAAATCATCAAAACAAGTAGCTATAATTATTCGTGCAAATTCCGAGTAATTTGATTTGATTTGCATATTTTCACTATCTTAGTTTACATAAGCCATTGATAGAAGGCTTGAGACAATGAGCAATATAATACTTGTGATCTGCAGTATTGCCTTTATTTAAAAATATGTATCGAAATGGCATCATTTTGATGTAAAGAATAAAGAAAACTAGAATTTTCCTTTAAATATACTTTCACATACAATTATCGCCATCAATTCAATTTCACTCCTCCAGATCTTATTGTAACGATTCAATAATTCGATCTGTAAGTTTGGAAACCAGCCGACTCGATATAGATTGAATATTAACACACAAGTCTTTTCCTTTCTACAAATGCGCCACCTAGCTTGAAACAGACTAAAACATACAGCAACGTTTTCATATTAGACCATTATATAGAAATTTCTCACAAAGTTATCAAAAACTATGTTCAGACTAAAATGATAATTTACATAAATTTCTCTTGTTTTCGTAGCATCCAATTCAGTCACCACTCCTTCGTCATGGGCCAAACGATATAAATCGTACTGTTCGACAAGCTTTTATTGGTAAATTTATTGTCTTCATTTTTTAATCGGAAAAAATCACAGTGGTATTCTTTTAGCCATTATGCGATTTATGGGCGATCATGCGATGTCACGGGGCCAAACTGATACCGATTGTCTATATTATCTTCTAAAAGTACTCGTCTAATTTCAACTTTTTATACTAGATAAAAATATTTCGTTTTGACAGCATATGAACAAAAATCGAGCATTAATTGATGAAATTATGTGTCAAATCATCAAACAATTAACAGATAATAAAAGTGCAAAGCAAGATAGTATGCAACTCGGATGGAAGTTACTTGCGATTGTACTTAATTATTTCATTCCAAGTGAAAATCTAAGACCGTATTTTATTAAATATCTTAATGATAATATAATTCAAAATGAAAAATTAGGTAAGTGGCATTTGAAGGCATTTGTAAAAAGGTAATGTTTTATTTAAATTTTATTCGCGATAGTTCAACTATGTTTGAATCATTATGAACAAACATTGAAATATGGTGGCAGAAAAAATATGCCAAGTAAAGTGGAAATCGATCTACTTGCAGCTGTAGGAAAACTTTTCTTTTGGTGTTAAAATACTAATTTTACATTTTAGAGTGGTCGACACGGAGGCAAACGTCAAATATTTCTATTACCAGGAGGAGTCCCATTGACTCTCAAGACGACATCATCGACGGTAATCAATTGTTGATAACTGAAACTATGACTGAACATGAGAAAAAAATAACAAATCTTCATTTGTTTCCTATTGTAAAATCTCCATAATATTTTATGTTTGAGATCGAACACTCTCCCTTTCACCTTCGATCTGGTAAAAAGTAAATTTTTTCAATCAATATTATCAGTGATGTTCTTTGTAGCTATATAAAAGATAGCTTCAATAAAGTTTCTACAATAGAAATTATAATCATTCGCTGAGTTTCTTTCAATAATTTATTCATTTTTTGTCTAATTTAAAATAACTTGAGATAATCAATAGATCTTTTTTGCAGTCGACGTTAGTGACTGATTTTTCATTGGATGAAGTAGATTAGGAGGAAATTATCGGTCTTCGAAAAAATAAATCTGTTTTGATAGATTAAAATTACAGTCACGTTTCATACATACGAAGGATATAGAGTGTTAGAGCGAATGAAGTAGACTACTGAACATAAGTTTTAATAAATATTTATGAACTTTTCGAAGAAAATAATGTTTTCACCTTTGTACATGGTTTCTATTTAGGTGATTGCTGATTGTCTAAATCTCGTATGTGAACAGTTGCATATGCCGAATAGTTTAGAATATGATGAATATTCTATTTTTATTATCAGTACTACGGGTGAATATTTTTGACGACAAAAGAAATTTCCTTTTCACTAACCTCTAAATTGTGCTTATCTAGAAAATCCATCACGTTTATTGAATCCAAATGAATATCTATTTGATATTCTTAGTGAATGTGTTGAATCAAAGATGACTGATTATTATTTAATTATAAAGCGTATGCTTTGGTTTAATATTCCTATGATATTCGATAATAATGACAAATCCGAAATGTTTATCAATTTCATGTATCATCAACTTGTGCCAGAATTATTTGAAGGTACCATGATTGCTATCAAAGACAATCATATATCGGATGATCTTATGGTATAGAAAATTAAACACATCTCAAAAGATATAAATATATTTTGATTTCTTGTAATTGTAGCATCAATTAGCACTGATGGCTGCTCTACATTATCGTGCTTCGAATAAGATTGGTCTTCCTTCAATGTATGTATATATTTATACGAATTGTTGTTTCATCGAAATATTTTGATTTTCAAGGCGAGAAGTAAAACATCTACTTCCAGCTACTGTACTCAAGTTGAAAAATATTCGTCCTCAGGTATGGACAACAACAGTGCACGAAGAACTTTATTCATCGGTCGAAGCGATGACAACAATGGAAGCGAAATTAAAATTTCTAAGTAAATATTACAATATTTTGTCTTCTATTTGAATCAACCATATTCTATCTAGCTGTTATTCAAGCATCGTCTCTTTTTGGTGTGACATTTTTCCCCGCTCAGGTCAATCATTAGCTGTTGTTTTTTTTATAATACTCATTTAGTTATTCCGTTTTTCTTTTTTTGTAGTCAGTAGATGATGCATCAATTCGATCACCTTGTATAATTGGTATTTCTAAAAGTGGAATTTTATTTCTTGATATAGATACACGAGTAAATAATAAACTTGCTCTTGAATTACGAGTATCAAGCATATATTTTCTATTGTACAATGATCTTAGGAAACTCTTTTTTCCATACCCTACAACGATGTGGTTTCAATTCGTCGTCGTCAAAATGCAATCGATGTTAAATACGGCAGTTTGAATCAACCTCGCCATATCCAATGTCAAGTTGATAGGGTTAGTTTAGAATTGTGTATAATATAATTACGATATTGCATGAAGCACTTTTCTATCAATTTAGGCGCAAGATCTTGTTGCATTAGCTGGACGCTATTTGAGCTTTATTGGCCGAAGTCTAGCATCAGCGTTGGAGAGAAAGACTGATTCTCAACAATTTCATAGACCAGGATCCACATCATGCAATGATCCGACTAGTACAATATTGTAATTTACATTTTTACTTTCGATATCATGTAAATACATCTAGACAGAATTTGTCTGATATTAATGAAATAGGGAAAGTGAGTCAAGGACAAAGAACAAATAAATTTACAGTTAATCAGATGAAAATTTGTATGATTTTTTGTTTCTGTTTGCATTTATTGATTTATATAATACAGAGAAAGATATATATGACAGCACCCGACTCTGAAAGTTACTTTTTGTGAAATATATCAGTTTTAATGACCTATTATTTTGATTACTATTACTGTAATTTGAATAATTGATGAACATTTGATGTACCATCGACATTATTCACAGAAATTCTACTCATCATTCTGTAAAAAATTATTAAACGAATAATGTTGGTGGATTCTTTCTATTTCAATGTAATTGCTTTTGTTCGTTGAATATTTTGATAGTAGAATTAGGATTAAGATTTTAGAAAAAATTAGAAATAAAACAAGATTTGATTATTCAATTCAACTGAACTATGGCAGATATTACCTTCGCGCTCATATACATGCTCACCTTTTCTGGCAATCGACCACAGAAAATAATTTCAATCTTACATAATTGGAACTTATTCTTTGAAGTAAACATAAAAGTGACTATCTGAATGGGTTGCTTTCATGGTATAAAACTCGTCTCTTACGTCTATGGTAACTTTTCAACACACATATTTGCTCGAAGAGCATAAGAACATGAAGCATGACAAATGGATGCATACCATTGAACTTCTTTGCGTTGGCGACGATTATGCAATGAAGAGTTGATTACTGAAAGAATATTTTACTTGTATTTATTTCAGCAGTGTCCAAGGACTGAGAAATAGGAATCCCTAATGTGCCGAAGAATTGTCCGTGTCGCTGTGATAATTCCTAGAGGAAATGGGAATCAACTATGGGTTTCCTCACAACTCCACCATTCGCGAAAGTTGCGATATTGCTGTTTTAAAAATATTTTTTGCATGAAATCATGGATTCTCACAAATTTTCAAGCGAAAATGAGTGTAAGAACAAAAATTATCGTGAATATTCCATATTTTTACCTTTAGTATGCAAAGAACTGTAGGGGAACTGATGAGGAATTCCTAATCCTCAGTCTTTGGACACCCCTCAACAAAAGCGTATTTTATTTCAGTGCGTACAATCTCTCAAAAAAAGAAAAGGAATTCACTTGGCCTCTGTGCGAACTAAAAACCATGTTAAAACAAGTTGTTTCTCATGCGTTGCTATAATTTAGCAATAGCATTCTGAAAAAAGATTAAAAATGAATGAACATGAATGCTGCTCATGTACTCTGTGATATCAAACATTTGAGATAGATTAAAAAGTTTGCATGGATCTGTTTTAGTTGTAAAGAAAGACCTTGAAAAGTAAATTTTATTACGCATGGTTTATGCATTAGGAAGAGTAGAAAGTGTCGTGTTTAGACTTCAATCATTAAATAAATGACTTCCTTTCATTTTTAACTCATGATGTTAATGAAGTTTCCAGCTGCTACTGATGAAGATATTCATTTCTAAACAGAAATATTCTTTGGCTGCAATTTATTTTTCAAATTAAGTGAGTTGTAATTTTACCCAGTTATTACATTTTTATTTGTCTATCTGAAACGGTCATTTTTGCCAAGGGCACTAGTTTTTTCCTAACGCATGACATTGTAGAAAATGTTAGATTCAATTATTAATCATAGAAGTTAAATGTTTTTTTTTTGTCCAAGTGCATCAGATTTCAAAGCAAAAATATGTGCATTAAAGAACTATCATGAATTATGAAAACGGTACTCAGTGGAGTCAAAATTATGTACATAAAAAAAAAAGATATATATCTTTGGTCGTGGAATTTCCACCTCATCATCGTCAACTATAAAGTATAACTAAATCCTGAGAAACAGGTCTATTAATAGAAATGATTTGTCACTTAATGATATCATTGTAAATTAAGCTACCTTTTCATTCTTTATTATTGTCACGCAAAACATTAGCACGCTCAAGTTGATGTTTATGAGAAACTCGCTACTATCGGAATAATGCTTTCGATTGATTAAATAAATTTCTGTAGAATATTTTCATAATGTGACGCATTTCATACGCATAGAATTGTATTGTTAATTTCAATAAAAAAAACTCAAATGTAGACAAAAATAGTCTTTTTTAGAAATAAGATATATTTTTTTTTGTACAAAGCATTGTAATTCAAATGTTTTTTGAGGAGGTTCTATTTAATTTATTTTCTATTGTATCAATCTGTCTACAATGGATTCGCTTGCAATTACTTTTATCCGTGCAAAATAGAAAATATTTTCTATAATTCATTTTGATATATTTCCCATAAACAAAAACACTGAATAAGACAATGTCTATCTGACCGCCAACAAATAGATACAATTCGTATAAAATCAAAAAAAAAGCAAAGAAAGAATAAACGCAGTCATACAGAGAGATTACTAAAAAAAGAAAGAAATACCAACGAAAAGGTATGTATTTTCTTTTTTGTTTCATCGTCGTTTACTGCCAAAACGAAGAAGTGATAATAGAGTTTTGAACGACTTCTTTTTGGTAGTTGTAGAAGCTGATGATGGATAACACAGTTCATGTGTAATCTCAACTGTTGGTTGAATGACTGGCTGGGATATCTGTACGGGCAAAGTTTCGAATGTCGAGCTGTGAAGCATCGACAATGTATTATTATCTTGATAGGGTGCTGGTAATGTTTCATAGCATCGATTGTTTGTATATAACACAGTTGAATCTTCCTTTCTAATATAATTATTAATCGATCGACATGATAAATTGTGATTAAGTGTCCAATGAACTTCACGACAATATTGACTACAATATGTTAATTTATGGCAATGTGGACAAGTTTGAAATGTTACTTGCTGAAAGAAAAAATGATAATAGTTTCTGTAAGAAATGGAAACTTTTTTCTTTTTTTTTCAAAACAACTTACATCATTTTCAATCATTTGACATAAAGAATTCGAACATTTTCGATATTGTCGATTTTCATCTTGATCCTCGTCTTCATCTTGACCATACGAATATTGTTTCACATATTCTTTTGATTGTTGTTGATAATAATGATATCGTAGTTTTTTCTTTCGTTGATGTCGTTCAAATAGAATCGTAGCAATTTGATTGAGTGCATTCGATATGGATGGATCACGAGATATAAATTCACTTCGTGGTCCATATTTATGTCTCATTGCACTAAGTAATTCTCTAAAATGTTCATTTTCACGATAAAATATTCCTATTTCTTTTCGACATCGAACAACACTTAAAAATGTTAAAGTTGCATAACTTAATGAATGAATTATTGAATGCTGCTCAGCATAGATAAGATGATTTATTTCAGTTTTGTTTTGATTATTATTATTATTATTATGATGATGATGATTATATTTCTGTTCATCGTCTAATACAGATTTATGTAATAATGTACAACAATAATTTACTAAACGAATTTGTGCTTCTAAAAAAAGATATGAAAATAGTCGATCTATTGATCTAGTTTCCTCTTTTTTTCAAATTACATACTTTCTGACCACATATCAACATGTTCAGCACATTGTAACATTATATTAAGACATTGTAAAGCAAGTGATTCAAATTTAATAAAATAAACAACAGAATCTATATATTTATATTCACTGGTATCAAATAGATCAATGATAATATCAATAAATTGCATATCAATTAAACTTTGATATGAATCGAGTAGATTTTTATTAACAATTACTTTACATAGACGTAAAAGAACAGATAATGATGGAATTTTTTCTTCAATTAAATGTCCATCACGAATTCCTTGCACGAGTTGAATAAGAAAATCCGAATGACGATCAAGAATAAGACGTGCAACTTCTGGTATAGTGGCAACATTACTTAATAAATCAAGACATTTTTGTTTAACACATCGAATACGAGAATCCTTGAATAAAAATTCGTTTGAAAACAAAATATTGATTAAGAAAAAAGAAATATTACTTTGTACATCATAAAAACAATATCAATAGCACCGGATTTGACAACATCATTAACGACAAGTTGAAAAATAGCAAAGAAATCTATAGGTCTATTATTATTATTTGCTAAATAAATAATCATATGTTAATCACATAAGTCAATAATAATTGTGCTAATACTTACGAAATTTATTGAATCCAGCTTCGCGAAAACGTTGTGGTTGTTGACCTAATTGTAGATCTCGAAATGTGTAATTTGATTGTTCAGCTCGAGCTAATCCAAAAAGCAATTGAGAGAGATTGAAGAGTGCCTCAAGTTGACGCGTTGCTATATAAATATCATAGTTTTAAATAGAATAAAAAAAGCATACATAATCCATTAATAAGACACATACCAATTTCAGTAAGTGGAATAACAGTAGGATTCTCCGCTCTCACATTCCAAGGAGATACGGCTTTTGATGGTTTAATATGCTTAAGAAAACATAATTAAAGATAGAAAGAAGAAGAGAGAAAAAAAGAACGAGAAATAACCAAATATTTACTCGAATTGTAAGTGTATCAAGCAGTAAGTCACTATTAAATGTATTCAGGTCAGGATATGAATACCATCCATCAGCAAATTGAATAATATCCATACATTCGATATCATTGGTCATCGCCGTTTGATTATTATCGTTAAAATCGGGAAGTGTAGCATTTTGATCTAGTACTGTTAGGACAGATCGATTAGCAGCTATACATCGCATTCTACTATATAGTTTATATATGTAGAGAGAGAGAGATAGATGGAATCTAGAATAAATAAGTGTACAATCTGAATTATTTTGACAATCCAATAGCTATAAACGGCAATGTAATCGAAACCAAAATGTATTTAAAAAAAAAGATGCCGACTATGTTATGTGTACATTTCTCTTCTTATCGGACTGATCAGTTTTCTTTGTGATTTGCATGACAAGATGATCTCGTTTCGTCGAAGAAAAAGAAGCGAAGGAGAAGATTTAATATAACGATATGTTTTATCTATTCGTTCTCTTTCGTTTGACATTCAATTGTTGGTAAAAGAAATGCCATTCATGGTAGCCATTGAACGTAGAGGGCAGTAGAATATACAAAATACAATATGATTGATTATTCTCTATGATAATTACCATCGATAGGTCTCATTATATCCGAAGATAATGAAACGTAAATTATTCTCTACATTGATTCAGTCATTGTTTAAGTAAACAAAGTAAACCCAGACACATTCTAAGAAATGTAATATTAAGCGGACTTAGAGAATTGCTTCTTTTTGCTGTTGCTATGTTTATCTTTTGTTCCTTGAATTGCTGTCACCGGCAAAAGGAAAGTGATCAATGCGTATTTCCTTCGCTTAGCTTTCGTGCTCGTTAATTGTCGACACCGATCAACATTGATGGGCGTATTGAACAAAAAGTGCAAATGGTTCATACATATGAAGACGAAGAAGAAAAAGAAAAAGAAAAGCGCCGTATAGAAACAGCTTCTAATAAATTTGTTCAATATTAAACTGTTCATAAATTGAATTAAAAACTGAATGACTATCGAGTGTATGTCTATTATTAATGTGTCAATTGTATTATTTATTTCCTCAGACTAGGTTATTTTATTTATTTATAAAAAAGAAAAAGGAAAGAGAACGAGACTAACATTGATAGTCGGCAGCCGTTAATAGTATGCTTGGTTCAATTGATTAAAGCACAATCATATAGTATTTCAGCTAGGATTAGTGTTTTTGTATAATAGTGACAGGAAATAATATGAGGAAGCGATGGAGGGCTCAATATGAGTCAGCCTTGGCATTAGCTGTTGAAACAAAAAAAAGAGATTTTATTCTGTCGCATCCAACAACGCCTATATGCTGCTGTTTTTCCCCTCTCTATCCATCTTTTAGATCCGTATAGATGCTGTGACACGAGAGACAGATAGATTTTTTGCTTTGTCTTTCTCTCAGTATCTCTCTTCATCTTTATTCGACTTTGCTATTTCTCTTCGGATACAATATTTATCGTTCTCATAGTCTCTCTGTCTGTCTCTATTTTCTTTCAACACTATCGTCACATAATTGCCATCACAAATAGTGCTGTAGAGAGAAAAATAGAGACCGACTAGCTTTATCGTATTTTTTATTGCATGCACGTACGTTCACACGTATCTCTTGTGGTTGTAATATTTCTGTAACGAACATCACGAACGAAGAGAATTAATGATAAAAAGATAGTTGCTACTTTATGTTATGAATGTGCATGTGTTACTTGTTCATCACTAGTTTTTCTTTCTTTTAGGCGAGCAACGCGCTTCGTATTATAGAAAGCAAAGCGGGATAGCTACCAAAGTTAACACTTCCTTTTTTCTCGCTCATCTCTGTTTCTTTTGATAAGACGTTCATCGTGCTCGTTTTTTTAAAAATTATATATATATATATACTTATTAATTATTTGTATTTAAGCAAAAATCTTCCAGCCGTTGTTGCTACGTTAATCTTTTTTTCGCACTTCTTTCTTTTTCTTGATAAGTGTAAAAATAGAGAATAACAAGCACAATTATAGAACAATCAAAAAAAAAGAAGAAAAGCATTAGCACATATTGTTTCTGAGCCGCATAAAAGTGCAGCAATACTATTGTGTCTTGTAATGTTATTGTAGTTGATTCATGCGTTCTCATATATATATATATATATATATATATATATCGATTTACTTCAGTAAGGTAATGATAGGCAGCATGCAAGCATCGTAAACATATAAATAATAGATAACATGATTGATTTCGAATGTTAGGCTTTCTTTTTGCTTTACTCTAGTAACAAAGAATACATGATACTATTGCTATACTTTTTCTTTATAGTTTACTGTACATGTACAGCATACATATTGCTTTGTATTGGGCCAAGTCATTTCCTGCTATCTAATATAGAAAAAAATTAATTTCTAATTCTCTCTCGTGTACTTGCATATATCATTCCATGCAATATTGTATCCCATGAGACTAAACCTGAAGGGACAGAGAAAAACGAGAGAAAAAGGATAGTGAAAGAGAAGAGAAAACTCAATCAACGAAGGAAACTGAAACTTTCTAGCCATGTTACATTTGTTATTTTCCAAGAAGCAAATAGAAAGTGTATGAAGAGTAGTGAGTAAGCTGAAAAGAATATGTCATCTTCTTCTTCTACGGCTGTCAAACGGCGATGACGACAGCAGCATGTGCAAGTAGAGTTAAGAATAAAGAGATCCATGTGCAAAACACATTCGTTTAATATTCGTCGAGTATCAGTTTAACCATAAACATAAGTAAAATAGAAGTCGATACTATGTTTCTTCTCTGATGACATATATTTATATACATATGTATATACTAATTGTGCAGTAACATGAAAACGTGTGTAATTTTCTGTTGCCTATCTATCGTTTTGTATATCTCATTCATCATCACTCAACCGAACTTTTTGTCTTTCTTGTAGACAAATAATATAGAAAGATAGAATGGCAGCTGCAGCCACGTCGGCTGGTGCTGCCATTTCATCAATGATAACATTGATGAGAAAGCAAAGTTTCCGTAGCGATTTTGTACCATTAATGGACTATAGTCAAGATGATACATCGAGTGAAAATCTCGAATGGATGAATAAACCAGTGGTGAAATATGTATTTCGTCTTACTGGCCTATTAAGTTTTATTTCAACATGTTTGAATACACCCAAAACATTTGAATATCATCCATTTCTTCAATATACCACCTTTATCATTGATATTTTCTGTGCAATCATATTAACTGTTGAAGCAGTAGCAAAAATGAAAACCGGCGGATTATTAGTCGGCGATTCAGCTTATCTACGTGATCGATGGAATCATTTTGATGCTGTTATGGTTTTATGTATTTATTTTTCTATTGTATTACAGGTAATTGTTTTGCTAGATTTCTCAATCCTTTAATTTTCCTGTCTAATACGATTTCTATGATAGGCTTTAGAATTAATTTATGTAGTTAACAAATATACATATTTTACAATAATTCGTGCACCACGTCCTTTTATACTCATTAAAGTACTTAAAACATTTCTTAAATTTGAATTACCTAAAAGCCAGATAAAATCTATTCTTCAGTATGTTCATAAAAACTACGTGATTTGTTATTTTTCTCATTCTATACATGCTATTTCGTTTTCTATTTGTACAGACGTTCAAGTTCTCAAATATATAATGTAACCATGTTTTTCTTATTCTTTATGAGTCTATATGCCATTTTGGGTGTACAATTCTTTGGGGCACTCACATTCCATTGTGTAAGAAACGGTACTGATTTAAAGTAAGAAATAAATATTTTCTTTGATTTTTGAAAAAAGAATCTGTTTTTTAAAAGTAACGTTACAAAGTCAGATTTAATGATACCCGATACATATTGTTCACCAACTAAAGATGGTTTTACTTGTCCGGACAATTTTATGTGTAAAAAAATTGATATTCCACGTAATCTACGTGGTTATAATGGTTTCGATGAATTGGCAACTAGTTTCTTTTCGGTTTATGAATCTGCTAGTCAAGAAGGTTGGGTATTTCTCATGTATCGCGCTATTGATAGTCTACCATCATGGCGTGCTTTTTTCTATTTTATTACAATGATTTTCTTTCTTGCTTGGCTTGTCAAAGTAAGCAAACAGCTTTTGCTTTTTTTCTGCTCAACAAAATCTGAATAAAACATTTTATTTCAGAATGTATTTATTGCCGTTATTATCGAAACGTTCGCTGAAATTCGTGTTCAATTTCAACAAATGTGGGGTTCACGTGGCGCACCTTCAGATGTTGAAGCAACAAAAGTAACATCTCACTTATTCCCAATTTAAATTAACACTACATACATATACATATTTATTTAGATACTCGAAAAAGCTGAAGACAGTACTTTAAAATTAGTTAATATTGATGAAAATAAAAAGAATGGTGTCGTACCTGCTCTTTGCCTAAAAATTGCTCAATCACCATTATTTACAACAATTGTTATGGTCGTTGTACTTGCGAATACAATTTTTACTGCGACTATTAAACATACACATAATGAAAGTACTGATCGACGAAATCGACATATCTATCATAGAGTTGAAGTAAACGATAGAAATAAATTGAAAAATAATCATGTTTTATTTTAGACCCTATTTACTATATTTTTTGATTTGGAAACACTTTTTAAAATGTTTTCACTTGGTTTTAAAAATTATATTCGAAGATCAATATTTAAATTTGAATTTATGCTTGCTGTTGGAACAACAATACATTGTATACCGCTATTTTATCGAAGTGCATTTACGTATTTTCAAGTACTGCGTGTTGCTCGTCTACTTAAATCAAGTCCGTTGCTCGAAGATTTTCTCAACAAAGTATATATTTTTCGAGCAATAAATATACTAGCTGTCAAACGCATTTGATCAGGGTTTATTTTCAATATTGTTTAGATTAATAATTTTCCAACGATAGAGTCTTATTGGATTTTTTTGCGTTTTAAGAGTAGAATTCTTTTTGAATAATATTACACGAACAGACCAAACTCCAAGTTAAACATTCTTATAAAAAATAAAATTCACCATTTCGATTCTTTCTTAATGGTTACAATAATTGAAATTAAACCTGATTGAATGATTCTGAAAATTCTACTATGGATAATAATTATTATGTATGCTTTTTTTTCTTATTTAATATAGATTTTTGGTCCGGGTAAAAAACTTGGCAGTTTAATTTTATTCACTATGTGTTTACTATTAATAACATCATCGATTAGTATGCAATTATTTTGTTTCATAAAAAATTTAAAGCAATTTGAAACATTCCCTCGAGTAAGTCAATAGATTCAGTATTGTTTATCGATAAAGAAAATATTCTCAGGCGTACATGTCTATGTTCCGTATCGCTATGAATGATGGTTGGACAGAAGTGATGTATATTACAATGGATGAAGTCTATGATTTTGGAGTTTTCTTTTTGTGTCTAACAGCGCTATTCTTCATATTTTTTCATTTACTAACTAATTCTGTAAGTTGCCGGTTTTTGTTTTTGAGCGTGACCGATTGAAGCATGACTATATGAATGAAATTACTGATTGCGATACGCACTGTTTTCTCCCTCATGATAAATTCATATGAATGATGATAAAAAGAAAAATCACTTCTTCCTTGTACAGGCATTTATATCAATGTTTCAAGTTTTGACACAAAAAGGATGGGTTGATGTTATGCATTACACAATGTTATATAGCATCCAAGATGTAGCACCATTTGTTGCAATCTATTTTATTGTTTATCATCTTGCTATTAATTTGGTATGAATGCTATCGTTATTGTGTTCAATGAATTGTTGTTATCTGCATGTCTGTGTGTGTGTGTGTGTGTGTGTCGTTGTTTTGTTATGCTGATTCGTAGAAAGAAAACGATTTTTTTCTTATCAACAGATTGTACTTTCACTTTTCGTTGCCGTTATTTTGGACAATCTTGAACTTGAAGAAGATGTTAAAATGATTAAACAGGTATGAGAATGATTTTTGTCCTGCGTTTTGATAACGACTTTTAATGATGAATTATTCTAGTTGAAAACTCGTGAAGCCAGCGCTGAAACTCAACAGCAATTGCCATGGCGTTTACGTGTATTCGAACGCTTCCCTGATCACCCTCAAATGATTGAATTATCACGTTTACCACACGAGTTTTCCGTACCGAAAATTCGTGACAGTTTTATGCGTCAATTTCTTAATCAAGATGATATTTATACGATTCCACTTGAACTTTCAATGAATGTATATAGTAAGAGAAATGCCGTTCGAACATTGCATACTACTGAACATCGACCGACTGGTGAAAGTATGAAACGTACTGCTGTATCAAATATCATCAAGTAGGCTTTTATTTAGCAATCAATTTTTTGCTTCAAAGATATAAAATACGAATAATTATTAGGAACGTAAATAACCAACGTTTATTAAGTGGTGATGCGAGTCAAATACATTTGGCAAGTGTCGGCGATAATAAATTATCAATTTATGTCCAACAAAATAAAATACGCCTTCATCGAAAGTATGCATGAGTGTTTTTTTTTCTCTTCTTACGTTTGGTTCGGAAAAAATGAACTATT
The DNA here is from genome assembly GCA_905331475.1 of Rotaria socialis. Lineage (NCBI taxonomy): Eukaryota > Metazoa > Rotifera > Eurotatoria > Philodinida > Philodinidae > Rotaria > Rotaria socialis. The sequence continues at coordinate 151,436 of CAJNYU010004051.1, read as the reverse complement.
CAGCAGTCTTTCAAAATAACACAGTTGATTCTTTGTTCGTTTTACACTAAAATCGAATAATAGACGTTGATTGCTTAGATCAAATCAGGAAACAAATAGTGAGGCAATGTCACTTTCAATCAAACTTCTTTAGTCATGTTATCACTGTTTCGTTTAATCATAGAAGACTTCAATCAACTATTTTAGCTCTATTGAAATCTTTACACGAGTCAAAAATTCAATGATTCAGACGAATGCGCGAATATCGCTTTTAATTCAATAGGGAAGAATGTTTTCTTGTTCTTTTGGATAAGCAAATGATAATAGTATTACTTGTAGATGTGGAAAATAATTATTTTTTCATTTTTTTCTGAATAATTTCAATGATGATTATTTGCAGGCAATCTTGCAAAGGAATGATGCCGGGTTCGAACTTATTGATTAACAGTAATTGATATTTAATATGATTATAAATAAGACTGATAGACATTTGACTAGAAGTGGCACTTTCTCGATGCATTTTATTTCATCGGATCTTAACAAAATTAAGTGTCGTGTTTGATTTAATTAACAGAAAGAAAATTCGATCAAATATTAAATTAATCTCATTGTGCTCAAAGGCTATTGAGAAACTATTGAAAACTCTATTTGCTAAATAAAATGTTTGTTCTTTCAATAGAAATTCTATGCGTCGTTCTGGTTACAGACCAAAGCCAGTTCATACTATACGTGAAAATGGTGATATAAATGCATTGCAAGGTCGAATTCAGGATGATTATGATATTAAAGTATTTCAATATCGAAAACAACAAGCTGAATTAAAAAGGTAAACAATAACAATCGATAAAAACGAAAACACTGCAAAAAACAATTTTCGTTTAGAAATCAACAAGAAGAAGATCTTCGTGAAAATCATCCATATTTTGATACACCTCTATTTGCCGTATCGCGTGAAAGTAATTTTCGTAAATTTTGTCAACTCGTTGTTGAAGCTCGTTATAATGTAACTCCAAAAGATCGTCTCGGGCAAGATGCAAAAATAAATCGATATAAAGAAGGACAGTATGTTTATTGAAAATAAACTCGTATTTCTATTTTAATCGTCTATTTTTTTGTTCTTCTAGTAAATTCCTTGATTTAGTAACGTATCTTGAGTGGATTATGATTACTGTTACAATATTATCAGCAGCTAGTATGTCATTTGAAACACCTAGCAATCGTGTTATTGATCAACCGCTATTACAAGTAGATTTTTCATTATTTTTGTATTTCATAAACTATACCATTTGCTTTCTTTCTTATGTAGATAACTGAATATATTTTTGTTATTTTTATGAGTGTTGAGTTAACATTGAAGGTTTTTGCTAATGGACTATTTTTTACACCGAAAGCATTAATACGAGATTTCAGCGGTATACTTGATATGGGATTCTTTCTGATTAGCCTTATTTATCTTTGTTGGTTACCACGAAGTGTACCAGCGAATAGTGCTGCTCAATTTCTAATGCTGCTTCGATCAGCAAGACCATTACGTATTATTATTCTTGTGCCTGACATGCGAAAAGTTGTTTATGAAGTTTGTCGAGGGTTTAAAGAAATTTTACTGGTAAATATTTTTCCAATCAAATATTCTTTGCATTAGAAGAAACGAATCAATTTTAGGTATCGATCTTACTTGTTGTGTTAATGTTTATTTTTGCTATATATGGTGTTCAAATAATTGGTGGCCAATTAGCTCGATGTAATGATCGAACTTATTATAAACAACAAGTATGCAAGAGAAATATATACATATCGATTTTCATAGTGCTAAGTTCAAATATATATGTATAAATATTATAGGAATTATGTCGTGGCACCTTTTGGAGAGAACTTTATGTATCAAAAATGAATGTTAGCGGAGCTGATCCAGTTATGTTAGTACCAAGAGTATGGTAAGGAGTTTAAATGTTCAATAGAGTTTATTTTCGTTGTGAAATGTGCACGTATTTAGGGCGAATCCACATAATTTCAATTTTGATTATATCGGTAGTGCTATGTTAGCTCTTTTCGAAGTTTTGTCACTTGAAGGCTGGCTTGAAATTCGTGATATTATTATGGATCGTATGGGACCAGTAAGTTGTTCATAGAAAGTTCTATTTTTTTTTTATTATGAGTTCCGATGGAAAACATTTCTACTACAGGAACATGCTATTTTTGTGCATATTTTTGTATTTATTGGCACTTTGGTTGGTTTAACATTATTCGTTGGTGTTGTTATTGCAAATTATTCAGAAAATAAGGTAGGCTTTATCATTAACAAAGTAAATTTTCTTTTTCGTGAGTGTTCGAATCCATTGTGTTAAGGTTTTTATTTAGTTTTCTAAACAAAGTCATAGCCAAAATTAGTAAAATTTTCTCCATAGACAAGTTTATTTGTACCTAAAATCACTTGAAATGTAGTTTACACATAAAACTGGAACAAAAGAAAGTTGCCTTTTTCTCTAATAATTATTTTTATATTTATTTATAGGGGACCGCTCTGTTAACTGTTGATCAACGTCGTTGGATGGATTTGAAAGGTCGTATTAAACTTGCTCAACCATTACGTACACCACCTCGACCAGAAAACAATAAATTTCGTTCCTATGTATTTGATATAACACAAACTAAAGTGTTTAAAAAATCTTCTGCCGTGCTTGTGCTGCTCAATTGTGCATTACTTTATAAACCATGGAAACCAAAAGAGAAAATAACACAAATATCAGCGTTGATATCATCTGTATTTACATTTCTATTTCTTGTTGAAGCTAGTATGAAATGTATCGCACTTGGTGTCGTTGGTTATTGGCAATCACGTCGTAATCGTTTTGATTTATTAGTTACAATACTTGGAATCGCTTGGATTGTATTAAATATTATCTCTATGGGACAAAATGATCTTGTAAGAACTGATAAAACATAGTCAAATAATAATAGAAACTTTAAAATAAAATATTTTGTTTTTAGCAAGAATTCAGTAATACATTTGGATTTACTGTGATTATACTACGATTTTTTACTATCGCCGGAAAGCATGTACGTAGACAATGGGACAATTGTTTTTTGTTCTAGTTTATTTTTTATTATTATTTTTTTCTGTTTTATTAGGCAACACTTAAAATGCTTATGTTAACTATTATTGTATCTTTCTTTAAATCATTTTTTATTATTTTGGGCATGTTTCTACTTATGTTGGTATATGCATTTGCTGGTGTTATCCTTTTCGGTTGCGTTAAATTCGGTCCTGAACTTGGACGACATGCCAATTTTAAAACAGTTCCAAATGCGATTGTACTTCTAATGCGCATAGTTACTGGTGAAGATTGGAATAAAATCATGCACGATTGTATGGTTGTACCACCACGATGTACACGTGGGGGTTCCTATTGGGAAAGTGATTGTGGAAATTCAACAGCATCTATACTTTACTTCTGTTCGTTCTATATCATAATTACTTATATCGTATTGAATCTTCTTGTTGCTATTATTATGGAAAATTTTTCGTTGTTTTATTCAAATGAAGAAGATGCTTTACTTAGTTATACGGACATTCGTCATTTTCAAACTGTTTGGAATATGATTGATACGGGACGTAAAGGTCTCATACCAGCTCGACGTGTAAAATTTTTATTACGATTACTTCGAGTAAATTTATTTCTATTAAATAATCTCGTTATCTGAAGAGTCTTTTATTTCGTTTAGGGACGATTAGAAGTTGATGCAGAAAAACTTTATAAACATATGTGTTACGAAATTGAAAAGTTAAATAACGGTAGTGATGTTACATTTCATGATGTTCTTAAGTAAATAAAAATTCATAGGATTTTGTAGTTGCATTTCTACTTTGTCATTTTGCTTTTAGTATGCTAGCGTATCGTTCAGTTGATATTCGTAAATCATTACAATTTGAAGAATTACTTGCACGTGAAGAACTTGAATATTTAATTGAAGAAGAAGTAGCTAAATTAACCATTCGAAATTGGCTTAATAGATGTTTGAAACGTATTAAAGCTAAAGATCAAACAAATGTCATTAAGAGTTTACAGCGCAGTAATGAATTAGCATTTTTTCGTGAAGCACAACAAGCAATAACAACAAACGAAGCATTGAGGAAGACAGCAACAAATGATAGTTTAAGTGTTGAGGATCGACAACAACAGCAGCAGCAGCAGCAGCAACAACAACAACAACAACAGCAACAACAACAACAACAAACACAATCACAAAAAGAAATAGCCAAAAGAAAACTTGATCGAACAACAACTTTACCAACACCTTCATCAGAAATCAGTGTATGATATTGATATTTATATACGTTGATATTGGGTAATTATATTGAATATTCTTTTCTAGAATCCAAATTATCGATTACAACCAGGACTACGAGAAATTCCCAGCGAAATAAAAGGATCAAGACGACCAGCAACTCATCCACAATTACAACAAAATATTAGTTTGACTTTCAGTACTGATGAATCTTATTCATGGCGTTCTTGGGAAGAAGCTCATCATTCAAATGGACGAAAAGATATTGAATCATGGTGGACCAATCAATTGGATACGTCAACTTAGTTAAATAAAATATTGAGCTTGAATAGATGATTTTTTGTTTCTCAAAAAATAGGAATATGCTGCCTATATTAATTATTTTCTGTCTCATGTACTCTCATGAATTTGAAAGTATTCAATATTTTCCTATTATGCACGTATATATTTTTCTAAATCAAAAATAATATATATATATATATAATAGACTATAATAGTTTCTTAGCTGATGATGATGATGATCAAAACTAAAAGACCCACAAGAGATTTATTTATGTCGGAATCGTGTTTTTACAATTTTTGATTAAAAAGAAAAATGTTCAATGAATAAATATTCTAATTGAATCGTCACGTCGGAAATCATTTTATAACCAGTCAATACTAGCTGTGATTATTTGCGATGATGCTCATAGTTAGCAAACAATATTCGTGTACAAATAACAACTTTCTAATTTTGTCACGAAGATAATTTCGTTTTAATTAAAACAAGGATCTTTTGTGTACAGCGGAAGTACGCATTCATTCTCATAAAGAATGGCAAGCACGTCTAATCGAGACACGTGCATGATCTTTGATTTCCTTGTCTTGAAGTACGCATTGAGATTCACTCAATGGACTATAAATATGGACTTAAATTGCTTTGCATGAATGAGCTCACATGTTGACTAATGAAAGAAACCTGCGTTTTTTTTTTGTTTGAATTACACGTAGAAAAATGAAAACTTTCTAACTCAGTGGTAGTTAGCATTGCTTTTATGATAGTAATGTCACTATTTACTTCAAGTATTCGTAAGAGAAATCATCTCTAAATGAACTCGTATCGGACGACAAAGCAAACCGTTTCTTCAATTGAAGACACGTGAGCATATTTCATTTCTTTTATAGTAGCGCTAGCCGGTAAAATGTTGTTCGATTTACCATCATTAACTAGTTCATTATGACAAACCAAATAGTTTTTGAAAATTTTCCTTTTTCCTTCGATAGCACACACATTTTTATGTTTATGATATCATAAATTGTAACAAAACAAGTCAAATATATCTTTACGATTAACAGTTCAATAGCAATTATAAGCGCGTCAATGTTATTTTCAACTATACATCTAACGGTTTAGAGATGGTAGATAGATACAATCGTTAGACCAATGGCTTGGAAGCTATGAAAACTTTATATCAGTATGATTTTATTCTCGAAATAGTACTTCTATTTCGTTCTACATAATTACAATTCGCATGAATTTGAATCGAATTATCATGAGCATATGTCAAAATATAAAATCGATTAGTGATGCTAATGAATTAAATCAAAATTGATGAATCCAAGGAACAAAAACTTAATTGATGTTCAAATTTCAATATTACAATTGGCACTCTACATCAAAGTATGCTCATATTTGTTCCGCTTGGTTTAGTCAGATCTTTGCCAATCGTATTTAACTCAGAGCTTCTTTTTTTTCGTACAAAAGCAAAATCTATTTTTTTGTCAAGTTTTACATTGATTAATAATCAGCTGAGAGAAAACATATATAGATTTATTACTTTCAGAAATAAAACAAAAAATGATTTACACAACAATATGCGAATTCACGTGAAGAACATATTTAGAATAAGATATTTTTCGTTCCTAATATACTCCCGTGACATTGACTAATGAGATTTTGCCAACGTAAGAAAAGCATAAGATATATCCACATTAACTTGTTTATCTATTATGAATATTTTTTATGATTGCAAAAGAAACACAATAAAATTTAGTTTTCAAAAATTTATTTTATCTGGTCCAATGTAGTTTTATGGATTAATTCTGTTCTAATTTCTTCATCTTTACGACTCATTGCGAGTCGTCGTCTATAAGGTACCCACAGTGTGCATAAAAGAATTAATATTTGATAGAGAAAAAACGATGAACAAAATATGAAAAATGCATAACGATCCAAACGACAAAGAGAATATTCTGGATAGAGTGAAAGATTAATTGCGTGTGGCGTAAGTGATGGTTGAGATGAAGCTAAATATATTTGAGTGTAATAAAAATAACTGATTACACCATGAAAGACATTTATAATGCACAACGCAACAATTGACGATATTGCATAAACTAAAATAGTTAAAAAAAGAAAAATCTATAGGCGTACTAACATTTATTTTTATTACCATCCAATGCTGTTAGATATGATATTGGCCTTAAAGAAGAAGAAAATAATAAAATAATCTTATGAGTTCACTGATTACACTTACGGAAGTGATTTATTAACAACCCAACGAAATGTCACAGATGTTAATAGAAGAGTACATGTTATTTGTAGACGTCCTTGAGTATTCGATGGTGGAATTGCAAATGTACAAAGAGCTGCCGATGTAATTAGAAAAATTAAAAAGTATGCATTCCTATTTTGTATAAATACAACAAAAATAAGTTTTCTTATACTAATAAATAAAATAAGAATTCATTTACCATATGTAGTAACCACATTTTCGCCCAACATGACATGTACAAACAACAACAGGATGTACTTGGTTTTGATTCAAAGAATATTCTTCGCAATGTTGTTCATATGTAAATTCAACATGTTCATACAAATGCCATGATTGTTCATCACTAAATACAATCCGATTAACACCGGATAATTTTTCTTTATTTTGTATAAAATATATATCGTGTGTTGTTAATGGTGTGGTTATTGATAGAGATAGTTCTTGTACATCGTATGGAAAATGATTTAATTCCATGCGTTCCCAGAAAACGCCACGGATTTTATGATGTTCGGTTATTTCAACAATATCATCTGCAGTGATTTTAGTGATTGAATGCCATTTCTAAAAAGAAAAAGGAAGGCTTTTGGTGTTTCGTTTTAATTTATAGTTCTCTCACTTCATGTTTTAAAGAATCTCCAAGATGATTCAAGACAACTAATTGAGGATTGAAATGGCCGTGAGGATCATATTCTGTTCCAATTTTTTGACTTTCATCATACCATGAAGCCTCGAAAAACAATTCAGCTGTATATCGTTCGTTCAGTGTATCGATTTCGCCGACACGTGAAAAAATACATTGAACACGAATTTCAATAGGTTGTTTTTTTATTGAGTGATTTTCCAATGTTACTTCTTTTGTTTTTGCTAAAATAGCGCATTCATTAGGGAATTTATTTGTAGGAAAATGTACACTGTCGCTGCGTGTACGAGCTCTCTGTATTGAAGCTCGACTTGAATAAATATTATCTATACGATGTAGACTAGTGTTATGTATGAGATTTCTAGATGTTGACGATGGTATCTGTGTATTAGAAGGAAGAGGGGGAAGAGAAGGAATATCCATAGTTGAAACTTGTGGTGTACAAAATTCTGGAAAACATGGATTTGATGTTAATGTTGCTAGCGTTGGCGTTGGAGTTGTATATGGCGTTTCTTGGGAAGATGTTGTTTGTAGTGATTGAGTCGATGATGCTCGACATGCAGTTGACGACATACTTTCAATAGAATGTACTAAATGATCCGTTGACACCGTCTGACTGAGTGAATGAGCTTGATAATAACCGGCGTCAACTAAATTTTATCGGGAAAACAAACACAAACGAATAATTTCAATATTCATAAATATGTGTATCAACTTACGCAACAAATTACTGTTTGGATTCAATGCCATTATGAAATATGTCAGTAATTACTAATAGTGACTATAAAAAAAAAAGATTGTCTCATGAAGAAAATCGGTTAAGGTAATATTGTCAGCAATCTTTCGCTTAGCACGTCGCTGACTCCCTGATGTCCTGACTCTATTACGATACCAAGACAACCCAGGGTTATACATTTAGTTTTTCTGTAGCAATGGTCTTTCCTTTAGCTTTCTAATTGTCAAGACAACAGAAAAAGAATTTTTATTCACGTAATATGCTCACCTATTTATTAAAATCGTTTATCTCTCAACTGTATTATATCGAAATAAGATACGATAGATTTGCAATTCTACGACGTAACTTAAGGAATATCATTTTGAAATATTATCTATTCGAAATACATTTATTTGTCCATCAAGAATATCAATTTCTTTTTATTGGCATGTACGAATGATAACGATTCTTTATACATGTATATTTGGAAGATGTTTTCAAATCGCCCTGATTTGTTTATACAGATATTGTGTAGCTTATGACTATTTATAGTATCAATAAGGCGATTCTATGCTTATTCACTAGTGAAAGAAATAACAGCAATATGTAGCATATCGTGTAAATGTTCTTAACAGGATTCTGTCAAGATGTTCCCAGTACGTCACAATGGTAATACTCGATAATAACAATACCATCAGAATATGAAAACAAAGAGATCTAACCGCTATGTTTCTTATGATTCTTTTATCGGTAGTCTTGTCTTTCATCTGGTTCTTGATTTTAGTTATTTACTTACGTCGACAAATACGAATTTGCCAATATACCAACATTTTTTATGCAAATGATTAAGTTTCTCTACTCGTCTCATATTAGAATACTTCTGAAAACTTTTGTGTGATTTGAATAGAAGATAGTTTCTTGCTAAGGTCTATATCGAATGGTTATCGCGTACCGATGAACAACGGTAGAAATTCGGAGAGTACAGTTAAAAGATATACTTTTCGACACGAACTAAGCTATAAATATATATCTGTTTATTCTTATTACATTGCTTTTTAGACAATAGTCTATTTTCTTTCTTAGCTAATTTTTCCTTCTCGATTTGCTTCGTTTCCTCATCGCTATTATAATTATGATTGGCTTGAAAACTATGTATGCAAGATCAAATGTCAAGAAAAATCTGTTCTGTGTTAAACGAAACACACACATTTTCTGTGTCTCCGTATTTCCCAGCGTGTGATCGCTATTTATGAAATTGCTAAATAGTGTGGAATACAATCACTTACGTCTTTCATGATTATTTTAGAAATCCAGTGAAATAAAAATACTTGTATTTTGTTGGCGAAAACAACATCTTCATTGCTGACCAAAGCATTTATCCTTACTATCTGCCTTTTCGAATTTTTCGTAAAAACTCATATTTTCACAAAGTAGAAAACTCAGTAATAATTAGCTATTGAAAGATCAGTCTTTTATGCACATTGTCTGTCTATGAAAATTGGACGATTGAAAGCTAGCCAACAAACTTCATACTAAATCGGGAATCAGTTGTTTTCGGTGAAGACTCGATTTGCCTTTTAGTAATCTTCATGCCATTATGGATATGTATTGCCTTTCTGCTATATCTGAGTGTCGTGAAAAGTTTAGGGTATTTATTTTTACCATTAAACATGTCAGAACAGCATATTCATAATAACCGTTATATCAGTAGTTCCTTGAAAATTTCTTGAATAATATTTTTATTATAGTATACACCCGCAATGGCGTAGTACCACATATATTTTAGAAATTTTCCTAGAATGAAATTAATCTCAATCAAATACAAGCAATATTATCCTTTACTCTTTCTAATTGAAAATGCATTTATCAATCCTTGAGGAATCATCAGTCGATATTATTAATTGTGTTCTATCATTTTAATCTCTTGCTATACGAAATTCTCAAAATGCTTCAATACTTTACATGTAGCAACTATTTGATGAGAGTCATTGTCCACTTTGCCATATATACTAACATAAATTGCAGAACAAATCATTTTTGTTCAACGATAAAAACGAACAGATTGAATGTTTTAAAATTTAAACATAACATTGATCAGATAAAGAGCGAGAGTGATTCGAAATTCGAATTTGATTGAAAACTTCAACTTTCTATTTCCGCAATAAAAAAAAAGACACTCCAATAATAGTGTCTTATAATGAGTTGTGACTATACACTAATGAAGTATTCAGTACACAGGAAAATCAACTGCCTGGATTTTAATGTAACTTAAAGTAGTTCTGAAGTAATGACTGCTTTTTAGAGATAAAAAAAAAGGTTTCACATTGCCTTTCAGTTTGATTTTTATTTCTAGATTAGAACACAAACCTCTACATATCTATATCGCTAAAGAATATAAGGACTGTACCAAAAAAGAAAGAAAAGCACTAATTCTATGTAATTTGTCTTATTTCATGGAATCATTGTTAATTGCACATTTCTAAAAACTTGAAGTACAATGCTGGAATTTTTATCTAAATAATCGAACACCGTTTGTTTTGATACACATGCAGATATTCATCGCGAAAACTCGACACCAATTCTATCATGTGAAAACGGCAAATGCTGCCCTCTATGTAAAGAATATTGTTCGCTTCAAATTGTGTTTAAAGCGAATCAAAACTTTCACTGTTGATTGTTTGTTTATTTATTCATCTTCATCGTGTCGTCTCATTTTATTTCAATTGTTTGACCAATTTGTAGGATATTACAAGAAACTCTGTTTTGATTAGCTGGATATTTGTCATCCATAAAATCAAAGTCGAAAATGAAACAATGCAAAAACTTACATATTGATTTGATTTTTATGACAAATATGTATGCCAAACGATGACTAGAAGAAATACTGAGCCAAAACAATCACGACAAAAGCACTTAAGTAATGTTTCTCTATGTTTGTAAATCGAAACAAAAAACATCAATTTCATTTTTTGCTTCTTATCAATTATCACCCTCTTGTACACATACTTATTGAATAGGCAATAAAACGAGCTTTAGTCTTAGTTGTCTTTTAAATTCTTTTTGATACATATATCATGACTTTATAGGAAGTGTTCTAGGTGAGTACATTTTTTTACTTGATTGTTATGTTTTTTTATTATAAACACTTGACTAAATTATCTTTTCATGTTTTTTTTTAGGTTATTGGTTGTCAATCATGGAAATGTCGAAATGATTGAATATGCCTTTTCTTTGTTAGTTTTTCTTTCTTGAAATTCGTTCTCACTTTTTTTCTATTTTTCATCAAACAGGCATCGAACAGATAATTTCATTCTAATATTGTTTAGATTTCGTGTTGTAATACAACACGATGGGTCGATCGCGTAGTCCTTCGAGCAAAAAACATAAACGACGTAAATCATCACGTGACCGTAATAGATCAAAAGATCGTTCGATCACTAGTTCGTCAAAGCGACATAGATCACGTTCACATGATCGGGAAAAAGAAAAAAAACCTAAACGGTAATAGTTAATATATATTCCTATAGTAGATAATTCTGATTATTCTTCATGTTATATTTAGAGTTAACCGTCGTTCGACAAGTCAATCATCTAATGACGATCACGAAGATACATTATCAGCAATGAATATTAGTCGAAAAGCTACAATAAGCGAATTAAATGATTTAGCATCTCGTAAAAAAGCTGAAATCGACCGACTTACCGAATTAGAACGAGAACGCATACAATTATTGTAAATATAAATCAAGATTCTATTGTATGTTCAATTGAATTTATTTATTTTTCAATAGACGTCAAAAAGAAACGCGTGAAAATTTAATTCAAGCCGAAGTCGATCGACGTGTCAAAGATATTGTTGAGATACGTGTGCGAGAAGAATTGGAACGGCGTAAAGATGAAATTGAAAATGAAGTTAAACGACGTGTTGATGTATTAAAACGAACAATGGAAAAACAAATGTTACTTGAAATCGAAAAACGCAATCATGATGAAATAAGAAAACTTGTAGCAAAAGAAGTTAGAATTAATTATTCGCCCTGAGGAATTTTTATTGATAATTTTAAAATTCATTTTATAGGAAGAAGAAAGAAAAAAACGTGAAGAATTAGAAAGAACTCTAGCGGAAAATGAACGTAAATTAATCGAAGCGAAAAAAAGACTTGTAATTTATTATGATAAAATTGAAAGTTTGAAAATTTTTTTCTTGAAATTTTTTTTAGGCTGATGAAGAAGAAAAATTACGTACTGAACAATTACGTTTAATGGAAGATAGAGAACGATTTGAACGACAACTAGGCAAACAACATGCTAAAGAACAAAATCTTATTTTAGGCAAAAATAAAACGCGACAAAAAATTTCTTTCACATTAAATACTGTTCAGTAAATTATTCATCTATTGTTTTGATTTACATATATAAATATAATTATCTATTCTTTTGTTTTTGTGTATTAAATAAAATGTTTTTCAAACTTAGTGTTTGTTTTTTCTCCTGGGATTTCAGATAAATATATAGTTTATTTTCAAGCAAATCAAATACAATCATGTCAAATACTGAAAATATTCCTGTCGATAGTCTAGTTAATGGCGATAAAAAAGATGTCGAAGAACCTGAAACACCGATTGAAACAATTGTTATTGAACCAGATTCAACTATTGTTGAATTAACAGCATGTCGCCTTCGAGCAATTGAAGGACTTGATGGTTTAACAAAAATTGAAACGTTAAATATGCGTCAAAATTTAATAAATAAAATTGAAAACGTTTCACAATTGACAACACTTCAGTACATCGATTTATATGATAATCATATCGAGCGAATCGAAGGTTTAAATACATTGACTCAATTGAAACACGTCGATCTATCATTTAGTAGGATAGAAAAAAAAAATCTTTTCGACAAATTTAAAATATTTTTATTTATAGATAGAATTTCCGTTATTGAAAATTTGTCTACATTAACAAATGTTGAATCTCTATTTATTGTTCATAATCAATTGCGAACCATTGAAAATCTTTCAACATTGATTAATTTACGTGTACTTGAATTAGGTGACAATCGAATTAAAGTAAAGTTTGTTTTGAAAAACAAATCGAAAATATTCATTTTTGTTTTTTCTAGAAAATCGAAAATTTAGAATCACTTGTTCAACTTGAAGAACTACATTTCGGTAAAAATAAAATTGAAAAAATCGAAAATTTACAAACTCTCACAAAACTACGCATTCTTGGCTTGGGCGCCAATCGACTTTCAAAGATTGAAGGGCTAGAAACATTGACGCAATTAAAAGAAATCTATCTATCAGAAAATCGTATACAAGTGATTGAAAATCTGGATAGAAATACGAATTTAAATGTTCTTGACTTATCGAAAAATCAAGTAGAACATCTTGATAATCTTCAATCTCTTCATCAGCTCAAAGAATTATGGTTCAATGATAATCAAATTAAAAATATCGATGAATTAAATAAACTTGAATCCATGCAATCACTACAATGTATTTATGTTCATGACAATCCAGCATTCGATCGTGAAGAAAACTATCGATCGAAAGTTTTATTGCAACTCAAACAATTGACGCAGTTGAATGCCACTGAAACACGACGAGCTGTGCCAATGATATTGGATTAATGAATTTTTTAAAGATTATCTTGTCTTTTTTCTCTTGTGTTGTATCAGTCTCTACTGCCGTTTAAAACGCTTGCTCCAACAACGAACTCTAAGAATGTAACGATATCAAAATTAAACACAATGATTATTGTGCATCATTCATTTTCAAGCATTTTTTCCCATTATTATGACGATCACTTGTAACCAACTGTTGCCCGTTCTTCATTGTACTAAATGCGTATTTCTTTATTATTTTCGTGAAAATTTATTAAGTCACACCCTCTTTACTGCTTTTTCTGTGTCCTGTTGGCGCCAAAATTATGAAATAAATATCTGTGTTCTTTTTAGAATGATCTTATTTTGTCGTCGGCGATTTTGTATTGACATTACTAAATAAACTTTGATTTTATATTTTTTCTCTTTGCGTTTATCATGGGCACTTTGTATGAGGTTTGTTAACTATCTCAGTAAAAATAAAAAAAAATAGGAACTCGTTCGTTAAACATGATTCTTTTTTCTTCATTAGGCTAATAATGTGTCGACCAATGAAGACAATATTTATACTCGGTCACCAAAAGTCATTTCAAACGTGGTTTGTTTTTTCTTCAAATTTCACGAATTATGAATACATTTTATTGTTGTTTTTTTTCCTAGAAGGAAGATAATTCTACGAAAATATCGCTAATCTTTTCGCTCAATGAAGAAATTGGTGCTCTTGGTAAAGCACTACACATATTCGAAGTAAGATATCCCAATTTCGAGCGAACTTTTAAAAATTTTATTCTATGATTTAAATAATTCGTTTAGTTCTTTTCTTCATGAATCATTAGGTCAGGTTTGAATTATAAATAATAAAACAGGATGATGCTCTTTTTCTGACTAATAACTAATTCTACTAATTAAAAATAATAAATATAAACAAATCTAGCATTACTTACACTGATTAGCTTGCTAATGTAATAGACAATGATTGTTTGTTTCCTTCTATTCGATATTTTGTTTTTAAAGAAATTGTTTATTTTTACTATTGTATTTTAGAAACATGGTATCAATTTATTTCATATTGAATCGCGATTATCTCGTCAAAATAAAGATGACCATGAATTTTATGTTGTTTGCGATAATAGTATGGGTTCTGTAACTGATGCTATTAAAGAATTTCGTGAATCATCGAAATATATTCATGTACTTTCAGAAGCACATGAGACCATGCATGAATCAAGTTAGTTGATATACATTTATTGAATTCTATTTCTTTATACTCTTATATAGCACCTTGGTTTCCACGAAAAATGCGTGATCTTGATCAATTTGCTGGTCGCATTCTTTCCTATGGCTCCGACCTTGACGCTGATCATCCTGGTTTTCGTGATGTACTCTATCGAAAACGTCGAAAAGAATTTGCTGATATTGCTAATCAATATCGTCATGGTCAACCAATTCCACACGTTACTTATAACGAACAAGAAATTTCAACATGGGGTACTGTTTTCAATGAATTAACAAAACTTTATCCAACAAATGCATGTAAAGAGTTCAATAATATATTTCCATTACTTGTTGATAATTGTGGTTATAATGAATCAACTATTCCACAATTAGAAGATGTTTCAAGATTTCTTCAAGATTGTTCAGGTTTTCGACTTCGACCAGTTGCTGGTTTGTTAAAACTTTTTTTAATTTCTTTGTATTGTTTTCAAATATAGTTTTTTGCTCTATTCAGGTCTTTTATCATCACGGGATTTTCTTGCTGGGTTAGCGTTCCGTGTATTTCATTCCACGCAATACATTCGTCATCATAGTGTGCCTATGTATACACCTGAACCTGATGTTTGTCATGAATTACTTGGTCATGTGCCCCTTTTTGCTGATCCAGATTTCGCTGAATTCAGTCAAGAAATTGGCATGGCTAGTTTAGGTGCACCTGACGAATATATTACTCGCTTAGGTATGAACATAAGTTTCTTCTATTTGATATGATCTAAATACTTTTCGGAAGAAAATAGATTAGATTTTTGCATTTCTGACAAATACTGTTGATATACTATCTAAGACCATATATATATATATATATATCAGTCAGTAGCGTTTGGCTATAGTATATCAACTACTTATGTATTAAATTTCTGCAGGATTCATTAGAAGCAATATGTTTCATAAGCGGACACGATAGAGACGTTTTCTTACGTTTAGCAAAAGTAGCTTGAGAGTATTTTGTATTTAAGTCGTGCATATTGATTAGCGCTAACAATTCTGTTTACTCGATATTTTTTTATAGCGACTTTATATTGGTTTACTGTTGAATTTGGTCTATGTGTTGAAAATAATGAACCAAAAGCTTATGGAGCTGGACTTTTATCATCTTTTGGAGAATTACAAGTAAAATCTTCTTTTCTTTCCCATGCCAACAACACTTTTATATATTTTATTTTTCTCAAGTATTGCTTATCAGATGAACCAAAAGTTGTGCCATTCGATCCATTTGTTGCTTGTGTTCAGGCATTTCCAATAAGAAATTATCAACCAATGTATTACTTAGCTAACAGTTTCAAGGATGCTAAAGAAAAATTACGGTACGATTATTTTATTAAAGTCAAATTTTGAATTGTAGACCAATTAATTCTAGTCAATATGCAATGACAATTCCACGTCCGTATACGATTCATTATAATCCGTATACACAAAATATGGAAGTAGTTGATGGCAACGAACAGGTTGTCAACATGGTTCGAACATTAAGAAGTACGAGAATCACAATGAAACATATTCTTATGTATCTCTCATTGTTTTTTCTTTTCTCTTTCAAGACGATATGGATATTATTATTGATGCACTTCGCAAGGCACAAGTTAAACAAATCTAACTTTTATAATTCTATTTTGTTTTTTTTTGATAATCAATTTTTAATGTAAATTTATATATTTTCTTGGTGATAGATTATGTTTAAAGTTTGGAGATGGATTTAAATATTATTTTATTTCAGATTTTGTTTTTTTTTTATAAAAGAAAGCTAATTAGTGTGCATCATACTATCATTACATTTGGAACAATAAAACAATCGGTGTTTGTGAAGAATAAAATAAATTCAGATTTAATATAATTAGAAAATCTTCAGATAAAGACAGAAAGAAAAGAAAAATATTATTTTTCTGTCTATACGGATTTTATAGTATTTTTCTATGAAAATATTTTCTTTGATTTTCTTATTTTGATCGTATATAATTTCATTTGATTATTGTGTTATCATGAACAAAGTTACACGATTTTTTAATCCTGATGAAGAACAACCAAAGGAGCAAAATGCTATTATGTCTGAGGTGAGACAATAACAGATAGCTGATCAATGCATGATTTGTTTGCTTGGTTTTGTTCTTCTTTTTGCTAAATAATCAAGATGATTTTTTTCTATTTATTCTTTATGTAACGATTAGATGTTCTGAGAAAACTAACGATTGATTTTGTACACTATATATTTCAAATCATTTCTACCGATCTCGTGATTATGATATGTAGTCGTCAAATTATCGTATAGACTGAGAAATCAAACTACACATCATTCAACTGTTAGTTTTCGTTACGAACAACTCTTATAGTTAAATCTACTAGTGAGAAAATGTTCTCAGATTTTATAAAAGAATCAATAGATGTATGGCTTATATTAGTGTGCAGCATATTTCTTGATTCTCTTATACACAATTATTATGTTTCGTTTTTTTTATAGATATCCGGTTTGTCATGGGATACTCGTTTGAAAGGTTTTGGTATCTGTTTACTTATCGCCTTGATGCTTGGTATTGGTGTAAGTGATTGTTATTGCTCAGAAAATTTTAATTTTGTTGACCTATATGAGATGAGCAGCTGAAGTTTCGTTTTTATTTAGAAAATCGATGCTAGCATCCGTATTTTCACTATTGCAATGAGATACGATTCTTGTACATTATATTCTAACTATTGAGTGTGTTCCAGGCCTCGAAACGGGCCGGCCTGACCCGAGCAATTCTTTCCGTCGGGTCGGGCGGGCCTAGAAAAAGATGTTACCGGGCCGGGTCGGGCAAATATTTCAGTCGGACTGCCCGACAACGAGTTGAACGTTAATTTTTCAACAAAACATCAAAAGATGTCACATGTTATTCTGATATTAATTTTACTGAAACACTTATCATCAATGGATTTTCATAAATTTTTAGCGCTTTGAAGTCTAAACTAACCTTATATTTTATCGAATAAACTTTAACAACAAGAAGTTTTTTTGCACTTGTTAAATAAGTCGGGCCGGGCAGGGTGGGCCCTAAAAAAATGGCCCGACGGGCTGGGCGGGCCACTAGGACTCAAGGCCCGCTCTGGGTCGGGTCGGGCTATCAAAAAGTGACCCAATTTCGAGGTCTGGTGTGTTCTAACTACAACTGAGTCAGTGATGCGAGATAGTTAGAAAACTTCCCATTCGTATCTATGATAAACATAATTGTATGTAAAAAACGTTAAGATGATCTTTGGCTATTATGATCAAATAAAATTCATTTGTTACTCTCAAAAGACAACAGATTTTGATAGAAGGTTTTTTCACTGAATCATTCATGACGAAGATGTTTAATGCATTTTAGGCAGTGGTTATCTATTTTCTTGGCGGTAATCTTTCTGGCTTTGCTATTCTCTACAGTTGTGCAGTTATCTTCGGGCTTATATCGTAAGTTTATAGATAATAATTGTATCAATTTTCTTAATTTAATTATATATTTTAAGTACACTCTTTTTGATGGGTCCATTGAATCAACTTAAAAAAATGTTTGACTCTACTCGATGGATTGCAACAGTGGTCTTTCTTGTAAGTTAGATCGTGCTTTGTTTTTCCATAGTTTATGGAATATCTTATCTTCATTGATAGGCATCTGTTGTGATGACACTCGTGTCTGCTCTTGTTGTAAGTCTATTTGAATGTAGGATAATAATCATCATCAACGACGGTTTATACATATTTAGATCAAAATCGGTGTTCTTGTTCTTATATTTGTTATCGTTCAATTTCTCGCACTTGTAAGTGATATTTAGCAAAATAAAAACAATATTTCTAAGATGTATTGCTCGTTTCTAGGCTTGGTATACGATTAGTTATATTCCATTTGCACGGTAAATAAATAGATTTCTATTTGAGTTGAAGATAATATATTTTTCTTTTCTTATTTTTAGAGATGCTATCAAGAGTTGTTGCGGAGGCATTATGGGCGTATGAGCAATAAAACATACTTCTTTTTTTGTGCTAAAATATTTTTTTGCTTGTGAATATTTGATTGATGATTGTGAAAACTAAATGCTTATCTACTGTTCTTTCGGTTCAGTTCAGTTCGCCTAATATGAAATCTGTCCAAAACTTGAATGATTATTTTTTTCTTCACTTGTGATTATTCTTATTATTAAAACAGAAAACACGGAAATTAACATTCTATTCTAATTTACAAAAACAAAATTGACCTCTATTATTGTTGTTGATGTAATCATATTTTTATTTCTAGACTTTACTTAACTATTCAAAAGACATATAAATACTTGTTTTGATGAAAAATCGTTTGAACAGAAATGTCCTTTACTGGAATAAAAAAGAGTCAACTCATATCTCTACCATTTCTAAAAGTAAGCTATAATAATAGATTTCCAATGAATTATTATTATTTCGTTATAGAAACGATTACGATCGATTACTTCGTTGGGTCTTCGTAATCTAACAGTGCATGAATTTAATTTTACAGTTCACTTTACATTACATCGAAATGAAAAAACCGTTGGTAAATAAGAAAAATAGATGATCTGAGTATACTTAGATTTTCTTTTATATTTAAATAGCTTTTTATACAAGTGAACTGGCCGAAAATCAACGTGTAAGCTATACGACAGAGTTTCCGATTAAAAAAACAAGCAAGACTATATATTTTTTTATTGTAGAGCCCAGAATGGTCTTATTTAAAGTTTCCCTCAACCACTCAATGTTTGCAAGGTAAGATTATTTGATTGAGATCTATAAATAGACGATAACTTAATAGAAGAACACCTGATTTTCCGATCTCGATTTGTAGGAATTTCGCTCGATGTTTTTTCCGGGGAGCCGAAATTTGCTCAGTAGTTATAGAAGAAAAGACAAATGAAATATAGATAGTTCGACAAGTGTTGATGCAAAAATGCAATTCGATCTTTTAACATAATTTAGATTTTGTTATGCGTGTATGGATAACATCCGAGGAGAATAGTCGTTTATTTCTTGAATATGACGTTCATCTTGATGATTCGCTTATCCCTGATGAACAGGTAAGGTAAGATTTTATTTGAATGTATCATATTCGAATACATGTCCATCTGAATTATTTTCCTTTTTCTTTTACTATTTTTAAAAGAAAGATGATTCACAAAGAAGTAATAATACACTTTGGCTTGAAATGTTCGGTTATCAATTTACTGACAATGAAACTATGTTAGAAAATCAAAAAAATGTGCAATTAACCGATACAACATCAAC
Source organism: Rotaria socialis (assembly GCA_905331475.1). Classification (NCBI taxonomy): domain Eukaryota; kingdom Metazoa; phylum Rotifera; class Eurotatoria; order Philodinida; family Philodinidae; genus Rotaria; species Rotaria socialis. Next base: position 131,169 of record CAJNYU010004051.1, on the reverse strand, counting down.
AACAATAGATAAAAAGTCTAAACGTATTAGTTTAGTGAAATCATACAATAAATTGAGTATTTTGAGGTTTGTTAATAGATCCTTTTCCAATTGGATGCATTTAGTTTTATTTTAAACTTCCAGAATGATGAATGTTATTGATGCTGTACGTTCTGAAAATCGATCATCAACACAATATCTTGAACGATTGCAAGCATTTGTTGATGTACATCAAGATCATTTATCAAAAGTAGGGGAAGAAATTGTTTTTAAAAATCGTTTGTTTTCTAAATGTTTGTAAATAGATAAAAGAACGAGAATCCCGTCGTTTACGTGTTGAGAGTTTAAGACAACAGTTACAGTCGCAAATAATAGTATATGAACAGCGTTTTAATAGTTACCAAGAAAGACAAAAACTATTAGAAGAAAGAAGTAAATTGTTGATTTATGTCAAGGCGGACATAAGTATTATTGTTTCGTTTTCTTTTAAGAAAATCAATTACAACACAATTTGTACCAATTAATTCATCAACATGAACAAATTAATTTCTACATAAATCATTTAAATCAATCTAAGTATGAGAAATATTTTAAAGATTTATTAATTCTTGCTGACTTTTATCTATTTATTTTTTGTCTAAAAGATGTATTCTTCATGATTTAACACAAGTGATTAATTTCCGACAAAAAGATATTGTTCATGAAATATATCACTATATTTATCCTATTATTGTTGATGATAGCGGTGAATATTCCATTGCCAACGTCAAATTACCACAAGCGGAAGATAAAACTTATCAAACATCCATGAGTTAGTTGCTCTTTTTTTCCTGAGTAGAATATCTTATCTGAAAGATTTCTCAATAATTTAAGCTCGTGAACGTGAAAAGGAAGTTGAAGCTGCCATAGGATATTGCGCACATTTTGTTTTTATCATTTCACAATTCATGCAAATACCACTTCGATTTCCCATCGAATTTTATGGTACATCACCTATTAAAATCTATGATTATTCATTGCAATCTGGCGAGTAAGTCTAGTGGAATTTCTTCGACGGCTTAGAATAAATGAAAATGATATTTTTTTCTTTCGAAAAAGACTTTATCTAATAATATTTGTTTTTTGAATTCTAATGGGCTTTAGCCTTGTTAAGATTTAAAAGTAGAGTTTTCATGATTATGTCTATTTTCTTTGATAGATTCGCTTTATATCCCAGTTATGATATGAATAGTTTTCAATATGGCCTCTATTTACTAAATCGAGATATTGGTCAAGTACGTTATTTCTCGCAAAAGCAAAGTAGTGTATACAATAAGCAAAACTCGTTTGATTTTCTAGCTAATGTATCATTGTCGCGTCGGTACTCGTCCAACAGATTATCGGAAAACATTAAAAAATTTAAAAGACTTATTAGAACAATATTTTACAATTACAAATAATAATAATAATAATAATAATCAGTAAGTACTTAGTAAAGAGCTTGAAAATTTTTATTCCATTCAATCCATTAATGAATACAGCCGTCGAAACGATACAATGGTCTTTGTAAGTTTATCTGACTGTCGTGAAAACAGAAGATTCATTGTCTTCTTTTTCATGTTTTCTATTTGTGTAACACTCATCGCTGATGACTGAAAAAATAAATACACTAATTCTGTGTTTATTTCACTTCTTTTTTGTATTAATATTAGTTTTGTGTTTCTATTCTATTTAGAATTCACCTATACTCTCAAAGCAGCCAGTCGTCAACCCAGACGATAGTCCCAACTAGTTTGTGCATTAATGAACAACGATTGATACGACATAAACAAAATTCCAGCAATAACTCTTTACTTTCTTTATCAGCTTCAACAGCATCATCCCTTATTGAAACTCTTGATTTAGATCAGAATGGCGATGATAGTGATGATATAGATTTATTTCCAACATTAAATCGCATATCTCCTCGATTGAGGATGCAATTTTCACAACAATAATAAAAAAAGACTAGAGTATTTTGAAAAATAAAAATCATTCCATAGTTTTGTGATATTATACATATTTATATTGATATATATATATATATATATATATACGTATAAATTGAATTTATTCCTTATGAGAAAACGATCCTGTGATTACATTCTTGTACGTTTTGCTGTTGTTGTGTTTTCTCGATATTTTCATATTATTTATGTTACGAATCGAACTTTCGCGGATAGAGAAATATATAAATATATATATATATAAAGTTAATGTAATTCTTTCATAAACATTTCTTTAAGATTTTTTGACGAAAACAAAAATGAGTCTTGATGCGCAAAAAATTGATAGTAGCCAACGTCAACAAATAATGGCGACGGTACAACAGCAATTAGCTATTCAACATGCTCAAGAACTTCTTCAAGTAATAGAATTAAAAACTAACCTTTTATTTCATAATATATATTTTAAAATTTAAGAAATTATCTGATAAATGTTTCAAAGCTTGTGTTCAAAAACCTGGCAGTACTCTATCTAGTTCCGAACAGGTCTTTTTCTTTCTTTTCAACTAGTTTTATTTTTATTATTTTAATTATAGAAATGCATTAGTCAATGTTCTGACCGATATATGGAAGCATGGAATGTTGTTTCGCGATCATATGCCGATCGAATTAAACGTGAACAAAATCGGCATTAACTTTTCGCTCGTCTTCTAGCAGAATTTCACAACCATCACCATCATTCTTTGTTTTTTCTTTCTTTTTGTATTCGTGTTTTCATTTATTTTGAAAGAAGAATACAAATAGTAGAACGTTTGAACGTCCATAGGATCCTGTTTTTTTTTGTTGATTTTAGATGGCAGCTTCATCTTCTGCTGGAAATGGTAATGGCTATCCAAAACGCACTCGTCGCAGCGAGCCTACTATTATCCAAGTAAAAGAAGAAGTGATTGAAATGGCGAGTAATAATGGTCCATTTCAATCACCTTACGAGCAATTAATTCAACACGAAGCTGTTCCACCACCTGCTGTTGTTCCACCGAAAAAACCTAAAGAACAAAAATGCCGTTGGGATCGTTGCACACATACAGGCGATATTAATGGATCTTTGTTTGAACATCTTCTTGAACATGTTAATGCTCAAAAGAGTAGCAAAAAAGAACAAATGTGTCTATGGGTTGGATGTCGAGTATATAAAGTGGCGTCCAGAAGTGTAAATTATTTAGAAAAACATATTCATAAACATACGAATGAAAAACCATTTCGCTGTGTGTTTGACACTTGTGCAGAACAATTTACAACGCAATTTGCACTTGAACGACATGTCCAAACACATTTACGCCAACAAGATGCTTCAATGCTCTTTGATACTAGTGGCGAAACATCCATGATTGGAACAGCAGATTTCGATGTTTTAAATGGCGATGAAAGTCATCGATCTTTTTTACGTGGTGGAATTGTGAATGGTACATATCAAAATATGCTTCTTCAGCAAGTTCAGCATCAATCAAACGAGAAAAAAGTCAATCGAAAACGTCGAGCAAAAATCAATGGAGTACCTGTTGCTTATGGTAATTAAAAGAATTCCTCTTATTAAATATTTATTTATTATTGATTCCAGCTGCAAATCGAGATTGTTTTACAGAGAGCGAAATTTTTCATTTGACACGTCTCTTCGACATGTGTCCCTATTTTTCCACCGATAAATCTGGTACAGTCGTTGTTTTACAACCAAAAGTAAGTGTTGTTTTCTTTTGGGGAAAAAGCTATATTCTAATTGAATTGCTTATCTATGATTGATTTGAAGATTACTATGAAACGACTTATTGGTGATCGAACTGAACAATACGTTGAATGGACACCTGAAGATATGTAAGTGTTAATGAAAAATAACCATTCACATTCATTACATTGCTTTGCACTTTTCTATCTTTAGTTATCCAGGAGAATGGATCAACGGTTCAGACGCGAAATTAAAAGCCAAGCATGTACCTATTAGTGAATTGACTGCTTTTCAACTCAATCGTCTTTTACCGCCCATATATGCTTACCGTCCACGCATTCGGGGACAACGGAAACGTTCCGTAATCTCAACACTGCAAAGCAAATAATTGATCATTCTCCTACATTCTTATATAGAAATGTATATACCCATCAACCAGGGCAGATATAAAACAAATATATACATATATATATATATATATTTCTTTTCGTTGTTTCTTTGTGTTATGACTTTTCGTATTGTTATGGATTGTAGAGTAGTAGTTTCATGATGCTAACATATAAATTTCTCTTTTTTTTTCTTTCTTTCTTTCTTTCTTTCTTTCTTTCTTTCTTTCTTTCTTTCTTGAGAAAATGATGATTACTTTGTATTTTGTAGATTTGATAACAAAGTCTATGTATACGAAAGAGAAAATAAAAATTTATCAAAGTATTTAGAGATGAAAATAGATAAAATCTATTATTTTAATATGATTAATAAAAGTAATATGTAATTGCTGTTTAACTATCAAAAATTATGAAAAAAAAGGCGATGAGAATATTTAGCAAAACAGCATAATATTAATTTTACAATCAACATTATAAAGAATTCTAACGCCAATTTCTGGTAGATTATATTTTTGTTGGTACCATGAGAAAAGATTTATAAAATATCATTCATTACGTATATGCATGTAACAAATCTTGTAGGCACATAACCAAGCGAAAAAACTCATTTTCAACCATTTAATGTAATTAGAAATGAATTATTTGTTCGCCCTGGACGAAATCCAATGTCGCGAGTTTTATCGACTTCGACTGTTTGTGATCAAAGAAAAGCATGGCTATCTATGAAATTTCTTTTAGACCAAACAAACTCAAATCATGATCAGCTATTGTAGCTGTTTGCTTCGCGACACACGACGTCAGCACTAATCACATCTTTCTGTCCGTTATTCTTGAATGTCACTTATAATTCGCTCGTTTCTAAGTTGACTCGGCAAAAAATACTCAGCAAATCGTTAACGACGACCATTGTCAGAAAGAATGCGAGAACAATAACCAAAAAATGGAAATTATCGATGAGATCCAATCGTACAAAGTGCATGGCAAAGATAAACAAAACGATCACAATTATGCCAACAAGGAAACCAGAAATAATTGAGCATAGATATGCATACATACATATACTAAACAATTGTCCTCTACTTGTGACAGCAAATAACAATTCGATCATGATTACTATTGTAGTAGCGCACCTAATTGAAAAAAGATGTATCTACATATTTTAATTTATGGTTATGGTTAAACAAGTTGTTACTTTGCCGAAGTGGTTGATGAATTTGATGAAACATTCTGACGAATTCCTAATATGTATGGGAACAATTTGTATCGTTGTGATTAGTTTTCAAGAAAATGGAAATCATCCATGGATTGCCTCACAATTCTCACATGTATGAAAGTTAAAGTGATGATGTGTCTGCTGCAATCATTTCTGGTGAACTTTTAAAAAGTTAGCATTCAAGTGACCGAATATGAATGTTAAAAGAATTCCTAGGCCACAACCTTGTTGGACATCCCACTATTATTTCAACAAAAATAAAATGTCACATAATATATAAGTAACTTTGGTTGGCCTCGTGTTTGATTTAGCATAATGGCTGCAAATATGCTATAAAAATTGGCTTTATCTTATTCATCAATGATGACCTTTTCCAAACATAGATAATAAATGTATAAAACGTATGGCGATCTATTTTCTTCATCCGTTCGTAGTCATAGAAAAGAAAGAAACACATGGCCGCCAAACATTCCTTTTTAAAAATAAAAATCTTTCAAATTAAATATGTATTAAAATAATTTTCATCTGATCTATTATTAGTCTTGAATATTAATTGCCGTTATAGGTTTAATTATTCTGATTTACACCAAGTATCTAAATACTGTAATAATACTTATCGAAAAAAACATTGGTGACACGAGAGAAAAACTTATTAGAACCTTCCGATTTATTCTTAGCTGTTTTGATGCCTCGAGATGAATTTTCTCTCCATTGTATAAAATCTTTCATCATAAGTGTATCGTATCGTATCGTCTAGTCGATGAATGCATTTATAATTCTAACCAATTCTAGTTGCTACTCAATCTGTAACATAAATCGGACATGTAATGTCGCATAATTACATGTTTATTTGTCACCTGCCAGAACAGGAAGCCAATAACTTAGTCAAAACGTTTGTATATTTATTTTGCCAAAAATAAAACGTGTAGACAAATGTCGTGACATGAGATATATACAGTACCAACTGACATTTACAGAAACCAGAGAGATTCACTTTCCCCGGCTAATACTAACATATACACATATACATCTCCATTCACATAGTTATTTAACACATAACCATAACATCAATAGTTAATGATGTCGATGGTTTTTACTTATTTTCTCTATCGCAAATTTTCTTGTTAGATCTGGTAAGATCTTTACGATTTATATCTTCATCAATGGAAAATCTTATCATTGAATCGAACAGATATTTTCCGTTAATATAACTTATCATAACAGTTTTCTGCATGATAAAACGTTACTGGAATAATATCGAAAGATGTAATTAATTAGTAAATGAAGGTTTTTCCATCGAATAAACAAGACATGACATTTCATGGTGATGATTATCGAAGTCCAAAGTTAAGCAAGCCAGAGATGGGCAAGTCAGCGATTTTGATTCGACTCATTAGTATAAGTAGCGGATATGTTTTCTTGCTCTTCTACTAAGTGTATTAACAGTTAAGTAGAAAAACTAATAGGAAAAGCAAATATTATCTCTCGTTCTTGTTTCAATGATCATAAAAAATCGATTCATTTGTTTGTAATACGAATATTATTTTTCAGAAAATAGAAATCGTCTAGTCTTACACAAGTTTACTCATGAACAAGTCTAATATGACTCATCTGGTAAATCTATGTGGAAGGGCATGATTCAAATAAAAACTACTAACTATTAACATCGATCAAAATGACAGCTCTTTACCAAACGTGGAAATTCAACTGTAGAAGTAATCAGACGGAAAAATTAATCTTTGCAGCACATATATGATCGAGAGCATCATCAGTTATAGAAGAAGATGGCTAATAATCGCACAAAAGATATGGAATTTCTATTCTAATCGCGTCGGCATTCTATAGGAAACCTTCTGAAAAACAATTATTGGTTATAGTAATTGAAATTCTTCTTGGCTTTATATTGTTTAATCATTTTTGTTATTAATTTGTAATAACACAGATTTTCAATAGAATACCAGAAGATAAGCTTTTCTACATGCTTACATTTCATCTTAACTGTCATTCACTCTATGATATATATATATATATATCAGATAATAGTTCTATATTAGCATTTTGAATTTCATTGGTATCAAAAGCTTTTTCGTCTTATATTTCTATTTTGTAGGCATGATGTTTCTATTAGAAATCAATCGAAAAGATGACTTCCACAAATTCAACAGCATCATACACAGGTAATGACACATACCAACAAGGAAATTTTGAATAAGTACTAAGCGTATAGACGAAATATGAGCCGTAATGAAAATAGTGTTTGAACTCATTGTACGCATTAAATAATATTATGGATCTAAACATAGTAGTATTTGAGTGTTACTATTAGCATAAAATAATAATTTTTCTAAAAATCTAACTATATGGAATTTTCACAGTAGTCATGATTATTTTGTCGAATAGTTCTAATGATTTCGATGCTTCCTACGCTACGAAGAAAGTACCGGAAAAAAATACATTATAAACTACAATGTAGTTGAACAAGCTAAAACAAGATCAGAAAATCAGAACACATTAGTGTCGATTGTCTTCGATGTCGGCGTGTTCAATTAGATGACTATTGTAAAATGCTAATGAATGGAGTCAAAAGAAAGAAGGTTACTTTTCTTTAGAAAGAGAAGCAATAATACCATGAAATGTCGTGCCAATTTTATTCCAATAAGCTTTTCTATCAAAAGAAACACCTATTCGGAAGGAACATAGTCAGATATATTACAGCTTGTGGTTAACTAATTACGTCCCACCAGTTAGTTTACTGCTGTGCATAAAGGACGTTGTCGCACACATGCACCCTAAAAATCTTTTTTTTCTCTTCGTCGTCCTCGATAATAGTCAATTTATAACAACAGAACAAAGCTTTCTTTTCTCAGTAACGAGCAAATAACTGTTACTGCTTAACCATATATTATTCTATTGCACACGTAACCGGAAACTATAATTCGAAGATTCTCTATCTTACTCTACGCAGTAATTATGCAGAAATCGGTGGCTACTTATGCACTGAAAGCGTCGTTTGGAGATATAAAGCAGAATAGAACTACTACTCTCGATGGTAAACAAACCAATTAAAAGAACTAAAACAGTTGTAGAGTTTTTAGCGGCATTCCTACAATAGTTTTTTAATGGTACGCACATCGCATACAAAATATAAATGTAAATGTAAGTCCTTTAAAGCCATAGTTATTCATGTGTTTGTTTATCTAGATATAGGAATACAATAGAGGATCATATTTGTCAAGGATGTATTTTTCCTTCTGCCGACGATAAATTCATTAAAGTACATCAGAAGCAGTACAAAATATAAGACTAAATTGATCGAATACCCTAATGACAATAAAGACAGATGATATATTTTGGATATGTTGACAGAATATACCATTTTTATGTACTCAAAAAGTGAGTACCCTCTAGATTCGGCCAGTGTGCCCGGCCGGCCGTCCGTTATCACGGTAACTTTTGAAAGCCTCATTCAATTGTCATGAAATTTTGTACACAGAATGATCTCATCAATATCTCCGTTGAGTTCGAAGACGAGAAGGATGCGCCGAGTAATGGCTGAGCTATCGAAAAAATTGTCATTATTGACCAGACCATCCCTGACAGACGGGAGGGGGGGGGGGGTACAAGGGTTTTTTAAAA